>SKCR01044155.1:0-174329 GCA_019454045.1 Zanthoxylum bungeanum
CCTACCACCTTCGCAAGACTCGTAGTGTGCTAGCACTTGCGGTTTTCACCATGAAAACCACCCTTGCTTCCCTTTAGTGTCACGTTTTTTTGGTTCAAAACCAGTCCCAAAATTCCTGTTTTGGGCGTGAGAGGAAGAGAGAAAATGTGAGAGATGAAATTGTGTTAAGTTGAAAAATGATTTACCAAAAATCAATTTAATTATATGCCATAATATTTATTAAATTAATAATAAATTATGACACAAAACATGCAATGGCTTAGAGTGTCAAACACTCAAACTCCATGCAATGACATTGAGTGCAATGTACACAATCTACATGCAAAGCATTAGAATGACATGTGTCATGTGGGCCCCACACGTTTCCAATGAAAGTGGGCCCACGTGCACTCACCGCGCGTTCGGGTTCGATATTTACCGAAATACCGAGCTTACGTCGCGACGTTAATTAAATCGAATTTAAATAAATAATTGCGCCTAGCGAAATTATTATTTACGTCGCTAACGAATTAATTCTAAATTAACTCGTTTGCCCGAATTAAAATCTAATTTTAATTCCGCGTCGAAATCTAATTTCGTTTAATATATCGAATATATTAATTTACCGATTAATTCCAAATTAATCGTTATCTCTTCTAGACGATATTTTATCCCGGATAAAATATCTCCGTTATTAATCCTAGATTAATTTTTCTCTCTCTTCTGTATAATCCCGATTATTCAAGAGTGCGAGTTGTGCGTCATCGGTGGATTATCGGGAAGCGACCCATGAGATCCCCGGATAATCTGGCAGTAAATACGGTCGTCGGAGTATCCGAATCACGTACGTACCAAGTACTACGTTCTACCGATTTACGAGATAAGGTCGACTCCCAAAGCCACCAAGTCTACCCAATTCTCCGGACATATCCATTTAAGAATATAAGATCTGTATCAAGCGTAGTATACTAATGTATTGTACGTATCGGCCCAGTATCGGATAATCACGTGCTAGGGCTGGGGCTGGATAAGTGTCTGCCCCGTCCGAAACACATATCGGATGTCTGGTAACTAGTCTCTATAATCGGATATTCATGACTGGTCATAATATCACGATTGGATGCGCATCACTTTAAGAGCACTAATACCGTATCCTGCGTGACATCATCTCCAATATGACTGAAGTGATACTTCCGTCTTGACATCAACCCAATACTCTACGATTCTCTGATAAACCCAGAAGAGGTGAACACAGAACCAGTTAAGATCCCCCACCACCAAAACCAAAGTTTACCGATTGTCGTAAGTATTAGCGATGTAAGTCTCAGGTTAAGACTATACACACCTACCTTGATTTCGGCCTCCCATAGACACCTAGTCATAATACCAATGGGATTCCGAAAGGTCTATCCAGAGCGAAGCTGTTTCCCGTACCATCGGTGAAACACGACCTCCTATCGCACTTGCACAAGTATCCAATACTTATATATATGAGAACTATGCCGTTGTGCCCTCACAACGCGCACAAGTGCAATACTAGCCTATTCCGCATTATCGATGTCCAGTCTCGATAATACTACGGCTAGGGATTTTAATGATTAATCCTTTGTGGACTGATACTGTCTCATATCATCTCAATCCAGGAACTAATCATAGGGACCTCTCTTTATTTATATATCTATGGTGATCTAATCACAAATGATGAGAGTTGCAATTTCCTTGTCACATAGTTAATTTGCTACAACAACACAATGATCTGTGCAAATAGTGACGCTATGGGTCATTATGTCCAACAATCTCCCACTTGGCACATAGCCAGTCACTCAAGTGTCTAACACCCGAACTATGTACGATTCGCTCAAATTGCTGAGGAAAGGTTTTCGTCAGCGGATTTGCTTAATATCGTCTGACGCAATTTACACGATCATCACATCGCCACGATGTATGATCCGAACGAATCAGATGATATAGAAGTATATATCTGGATCGTCGCCTATGCTGACGCCTAGCTCAGCTGCTAACAGAACTTTATCTAATCTTATTAGATTTAATTCGACCCAGATGGTCTTCTATTGCTGCCTCAGCTGCAGCAATAATCCGCATTTGTTGTTTATCAGCAACAGTTATCTGCTAGGAAGATTTCCAGCTCACTGTCCCGTTATTCAAACTTTATAGTACCGTAGTATTTTAATTGTTTGGAAACTTGCAGTAGTGATCCCAGTCACATCAGTTCTCCATCTCCATAGATTAAGACAACAATCTTTAGTCTCTCAGATACTAACAGATGTTCTTAATCTTCAATCCAGTGACTATCACTTGGATTGACCCGATTGTGACTCCATATGCTCGAAGCGTATGAGACACCAATACAAGTACATTTTTAAATGTACAATTTCCCAGAGAGTGTTAACAAACCCAAATCTATCCCAGTAGATCTTTATTCCTTGAATAAAGGTTGTTACTCCCCAGAATTCTACGGAGAATTTCTATTGAAAGCCAAGCTTTCACCAATTCCTTTATGGGAATTTCACTGTCAGTGCGCTCTCCCACATAACCTCTTATAGACACAAGAATTATTTAGTTTGAATCAAATCATAAACCATTATGATTATTTCAAAATAACAGTTCCAAGAACCTTATGCTTGCATCAATCCAAACATGGATCGAATAACCCGCAAACCTTGTTTGTCGGTTATACAAAATCATCAGGATGTTGAAAGCATCCTCCAAAAGGTTTCCTTTTCAAGAAAGCGATTTTGATCTGTAACTGACATATTCCATAAATGAAATATACAGTTATCAACAAGCATCTTCAAAATGGACTTACCATGGCAACAGGTAAAAGGTTGAACCGTTATTAACATAATGTTGATAACGATACCTTTCCGTCAAAAGCCTGCTTTGTACGTTGGTATGTTGCCTTCCATGTATGTCTTCTTGAAGATGTTTAATGTACCATAGCAAAATGCCTTGTGGTACAACAACTAGTATCCAAAATAGTTGTTATACATGGAATCCATTTCGGTTCATGGCACTTTGCCATATTAGGGAGTCGATACCTCGTTCACTTCCTCATACGTAATCAGTGGTGTGTCCTTAAGATTAAAATCTTTATGAGGTGAGATCAGAAACCCATACCCCAGGTTGTTTCTGACTCTCTCTGATCTACGCGGTTCTTGTGTATTGAAGATTAATGGTATAGATTCATCATTGATGAACTATTTGTGTTCCATTAAGGACTTCGTGCTTTGAATAGTATTACTCCGATTTCATCGAGTATCACTATCCTCCCACTGACCACTGCATATCGGTATTCCTCTCAGGAAAAAACACATGGTGAGCAACAATCACATTGTTCTCATGTGGGATTTATAAGTACTATACTTAGGTTTTCCTTAGGATAACCTATATTGGCACTAATCCAATTTGGGTCCTTAGTTTGGTATCATCCAAACGTCATGCCTGGCATACCCAAATTATCAGGAATGAGAAACCTCGTTTCTTCCTGTTCATATCCTATATGATATCTGTCAAACAGATTTATATGGATCCTTATTCTAAATAAGTTTGCACTGTTAATACATATCCTGTTGAAGGAAATTATAGCTCAGAGCGACTCGTGATAAACCTTATCATGTCCAACAAAAATTCGGTTTTTGGTTCGGACACACCGTCTAACTAACGTGTCTCGGGAGGAGTCTCATATGAAAGAATACCGTACTCTTTCATTTATATATGAAACTTACTGCTTAAGTATTTCCATTTTGGTTTTACCGTGGCGGAATAACACTATAGCCGATCTGTTTGTCTACTTCGTGTCGAAACTCTAAAGTTTCCGATCTGTGTTCTTCAAAAGAAAGAAACACATAACCAAAACGTGATGTCACATCCGTTAAGGTCACGAAATATTCATGTTCACATCTAGCCTAGCTAGATATGGGCCCACTTACTTCACCATGAATAGGGCTAACAGATCGGTGGCCCTTTTACTATTACCAAGTAAATAGTATTTTAGGTATTTAACCTAATAAACTAGATTCGTAGACCTTATTTGAATAGTCAAATCAGTCCTAGTATCCACTCTTCAAAAAGTGTGGATATACGAGTCTTGTTTAATTGTGTCCCAGACAACAATGCCACAAATAAGTCTCTATTGATCAAATCAATTTGAGCTATTTATTTGTCATTTATATGTTTGAGATTTTTATTTATATTCAAAATATAAATTATGTTATTTACATCTAATGTATTTGTCTCAGTATCATCTTTATATAATGAAACACTTTAGTGCTTTAGAATATAAAGGTTTTATCCGCATCGGATTAAACACTGATATAGAGATAATGTCTCTAGTCTAAACTAGTTACATTATAACATTTCCTAATTTAAGTACATACCCAAATGGTAGTTCCTAAATTTAGATATCTACGGTCGAAAACAGCGACTTTCGTCCCGTTTCCGATTTGCAGAGAAATCTCGGCTTGAAGCCAGTATCCAGCTCACAGCGGATTCTGAACGTCAATACATATATTTTATGTACCACACTAAGTATTTAAAATCTAATTTAATACTAGTTGTGAACATAACTTTGACAAATATTTTTAAAGTTAGAGCCTCGCCCTTTCTTTAATTCCTCGTGTCTTCCATATCCAAATGGTAGTCACTTTGAGATATGTCAATTATCCTTTTCAATATTTCACAAACCTTTGGCCAAGCCTTGGGTTTCGGAATATCGAAACGATGTGCACCTTGTGCTACATGCCCTAATTGCAAACTTTGACTTTTCTCCACTAGAATAGTCAATTAATTCTCCAAGAATTATTAATTGCAATTTTAATACTTTTAAATCTAAAGATAGATTTATTGTAAGTATATTAATTAAGCACTAAAGTCATCATCACATAAATCTTCCAAAGACTTTATGCTCTACTATTTGCTTAATTATGGGCTTAGTAATAATAAGTTATTTTATCAAATAAATTAACCTTTTATTAATTCCCAATTGAAAATTAAATCATTTAAAACATTTAATCCAAGGATTATATATTTTAAATATTCAATCTTTTCAATTCTTTACTTGATTTTAATAGTCCAACTATTTAATGAAATTATTAAGGTACTATTTATTATAATGATTACAATAATCCAATTATTTAATCAACTATAATTTTAATATTGATTACTATAACCCATTATAAAATCAACTATCATTTAATCAATTATATTGATTACTATAATCCAATTATAAATCAACTATAATTTTAATATTGATTACTATATCCCATTATAAAATCAACTATCATTTAATCAATTATATTGATTACTATAATCCAATTATAAAATCAACTATATATTGAATGAGTTTGTATATAGTCCAACTATATATATAATTTAAAACAACATAAAAATTAGTCCAACTAATACTTTTGATTAATACGACGACGAGTAAAATGAAAATGAGCGTGTTTAGCGAGTATTCGAACGAATGTTGCAAATTCAATACTTGCCTCCCACTATTTTCGTCGAGTCTCTAACCCTCTGTGGAGTACGGGGAAACCGTGTTTCCTAGTGGGCTAGGATCCTATTAAATAACACACAACCCTGACTTTGGCCAATAAAAAGCTGTATGCTATTTAACTAGGTAGATCTCACAGATCAATTGGATCTCATCCAATTCCTAGATCTGGTTAGGTGGACATCCAAGTCCGAAACATATGTATAATGTCAATGTATCCAATACATTTTCCTAACCATATCCTCTGAATCATTTAGGCCTTGGCTTTGGCAAACACAAACCTATGATTCCAGTTAAGCGGGACCCATTGACGAGGAAAGTTTCGTAATCAATGTCATTGGACAAAAAGTGATCTGACTTTGGTCAATAAAAATCACGATTTGGACAAGACACCGATATGCAACAAAACTCTCATGATTCAAGTACATCCTTGATTGACAAAGGTCTTGACTTTGGTAAAAAAACAAACCAATGCCAACTTCGGATCTTGAACAAGAATCATTCAATGGAAGGATATTTGCTTAATATAAAACGAGGGTTTTTCGCGTGCAAATTGGCTACCAATTTAATTATCTTTGTTAAGGTCTCATCATCATACACCCTTAAACATGCATTCTAAATACATAAAAAAAGCGAGTATGAAATAAAATAATAATGATATGCGGATGGATACTCAACACATTGATCCTAGATCAAATCTCTCCCTTTCTCACTCAAGCTAGCACTTGCACAACTTCTACCTGTTACACTACACTTCTAAAGAAACCTCATATACATAGAGGGGAATAGGTGAGAAGAGAATACAAAGAGAAAGAAGGTGATAAGGCTGGACACGCAGGTCCAATTTAATAAATCGAATTTATTACAACAATTTCTAAAATTGCCCACCCGACTAATATCCATCCGATATACATTATTCATTCAACACAACCACGTATTCACACACATAAGCATGCTATCAATCAATCTAATCAAATTATTAATCTGATAATTAAGTGATCATCCATGTTCAAACAACGATTTGATTTTGTTCGAGTCAAACTCGTTTTTGCGAATAAGTACTTAAAGTACGAATTCATGAATTAAATTAAACTACATCATTAAATCTATTTTAGCAGTATTTAATACTAATTCACTATTCAATTCCAAATTAAATATTACACTTTTATTTAATAAACCTTTTACGATTTAAATTCCAAATCTAATCGTAACGCGTCTCAAAGACCGATTAACGTCCAACGTCAATTCAATTAAAGTCCAATGGGCTTTTGATTGATTTCTTAAGGCGTGGACTTTGGTCAACTCGGGTCAAACCGATAACCAAGTCCAATCCGGGATTTACCCATAAGCCATAAATCAATCTTGGCCCATTAGCCCAAATTGAACATTAAAGGTTCATTAGCCGCAATTGGGCTTTATGGTTAAGGTTTTGGGCCCAATTGGATCCAATCCACTTGGCCTAAACCAAACTGATATAATCAAGCCCAATAGGCCCAATTACAACTTTAAATTCTATTTTCAAAAATTAGGCCCAATTAATTAAATCCAAAAATCCAATTTTCACAATTAATTACCAAAAGTGCATTAATATGATAATCAACTAAAATCAACATTTCCAAAACACTAAATTAGTCCAATTAATCATACTTAATTCATTATTACATGTCAAACACATAATGAAAAATCAAACCCATTTACATGCTTTCATGCTCTCGGCCAAGGAAGGTGATTTGTGTCCGATTCGGTTTCTATCCAATCGAACCTACAATCGACATCAAATCAACATCCGATTTGATTTCATACACATCCAATGTCACAAAACCAAAATTACCAAGACATTAGGGCAATGACACATTCGGCCAAGGTAAGGAATTTGGGGTTTTTGTCCAATTCGAAATCAAATCCAATTCGATTCAAATTAACATCAACCTAAATGATTCTAACTCATCAAACGAATCAAAATCACAAAATTCCAAGAATCCAAAATATCCAAACCATTCGGCCAAGGCATTAATTTTGGGGAAAATAATTCCAAATCATTTTTCATCAATTAGTCCAACCAAAATGAATTTAAACATGTTATAAGCATACTCAAACAAGCAATTTATTCAAATCATGCTCAAATACATTTACCCAATTTTAAACCCTACAAATTTATGCTGCAACATTAGCTCATGATGCCATTGTTGGTTTTATTCTAAGGTCCCAAGATCAAATCAAGACATGAAATAATGCGTGAATACATCAACGGAGGTAGCGGAATAACTCACATTGATCGGTTATGTCGATTTGAAGATGAATCAAGGCCAAAAACGTACTGCCCTTGCTCACGCCACTGCACCAGTCCATGCTCACTGTCTTGGCAGTTTCGGGTCTCAAAACGAAGCTCCAAAATCCGTGGATGAGTCCCGCTGACGGCGTAAACACACACGTATAACGCAAGCGCACGTATCGTTCAAGTAGTATAAAAATATCGATCCCACGAGGACTTAATTCCTACTGTTGTTATTAATTTTGAATCTATTTAATTACAAATATCTAATTAAAGAGGAGAATGGAATTGATTGCTTGATTGATTTGGTTTTTGAAGATTTGCTAAATAAATAAATAAAAAGATAAAGAAAATACTAAGGAAAATAAAGATAAAAAGATATAAGGTTGTGATTTTTTAATATCATTTAAAAGATGAAGTGATTATTTTATGTTTGTGTAATAAATCTGTTTACTAACCTGGAACACTAAATTATGTAAAAGCCTCTTCCGATGGTCAACTACAAATACCCAGTATAACCCAATTGAACCATATTCCTATGTCAACCACATTACCTGAATTCATTAAGTCTAAGTTCCAATTATGGCTACCCCCGCCCGACAGGTATATTCCTATCCTGTAAGGAAATCTATTAAAGGGTTATCTATCCTCAAGGAAGATCGTGGGCTATTAAGTCTAAGGCTGAAACCTAAAATCCCTATGTCTAGTTCGTTAGATTTACCATTTCAATCTTATTGGTGATCAGACAATAAGAAGCATTAAGCTTAAGACTTAATAAGTAAACTTATTAATTACCCAAACTATAAAATAATCCCTTATAAACTATTGATATTAAAAGTCATCACAACCCTAGATAACTAACACATAACTAGGACTAATAAAAACACAAAAATAAAAGACATAAAATAAAAATACTGAAAAGTAAAATAAAATAAAATGTTAAGGTAAAAGGAATTAATCCTACTACTATTATTAGATATTCCCATTAAAATAATATAAAAACTTGTGATTAATATCAACCAGCCATAAAGGCGGAACCATAATAACCAGCCATAAGGCGGAACCAAAATAACCAGCCATAAAGGCGGCAAAATAAAGCCTAAAGGCGGAACCAAAATAACCAGCCATAAAGGCGGAACCAAAATAACCAGCCATAAGGCGGAATATATGTTTTATTACCACCGACCAATCTGGCGGTATCCTGATTAAGTCCAATTTAAATAGTAAATAATTATTTTAAGGGAGATTAATCTAAATAGTAATAGTAAAAGAAATTACCTTTCACCCGAACATAAAGAAATTACCGCATCACGGTAAATAGTAAAAACTGTAAAAAGTAAATAGTAAATAGTAAAAACTGTAAAAGAAAGTAAAAAGTAAAAATTAAATTACTATTATTACAAAAAGTAATTAAAATTATTTACAAAACTTAAAAAAAGTAAAAACTAAAGACTTTTAGAGAGAGAAACTCTCTCTTTAGAAGGAATTGAAGAGAGAGGATGGGATACTGAATTCTGAAATCTCGCCCTCTATTTATAGGCGCGGATATGGGTGTGGCGTCGCGACGCTTGGCGCGCGTCGCGCCGCGCGCTACAGTGACACGTGTCACGCGCTGGTTGGTGACTCAGATTTGATCCGTTGACTAGGCACTGTTCATGACGTCATCGCTTACGTCATGATGACGTGTCTACTGTTCATGACGTCATTGCTTACGTCATCGTGATGATGTGGCGACACGTGGCATGACCGTGGGGCGGCGGCCGTCGGACGAATGAGAGCTTGACACGTGGCGCGCTGTGATTGGCTGATGATGACGTGGCTCGTTGACTCGGTGACTTGCTGACGTGGCTGCTGATGTGGACGCTGATGTGGCGACACGTGGCATGACACGTAATGGCGGTGGCCGTCCAAGCAATGAGATCTTGACACGTGGCACGGCGCATGTTAGCATCTCCGTTGTGATGGTGACACGTGGCACGGCGCACGTTAGCAAAGTCAAACTTTTCAACTTGTTGACCCGTTGACCAGGGGGCATTTTAGCATCTCGGTGCACGCTGGGCGTCGCGGCGCGCAAGTCTCCAGCGTCGCGACGCGCAAGAAGAAGGATTTTCCTGTTGACGCATTTTTTGACCGGTTTTGTCCCAAATTGCCTCCAGTGCTGTCCAAACTTTATTTATCTGCAAAATAACAACAAAACACATCAAAACGTTCATAAAACTCGAGAAACAATACAAAACATTAGGTCAAATGAGTGGGAAATAGTGGTATAAATACCACTCATCACACCCCCAAACCTAACATTTTGCTAGTCCTCGAGCAAAACAGAAAATAACAAGAAAATAAACTTTAACTAAGCCACTTTCGTAGGGATCACGGTTGCATTTAGCGTATGCAACAAGCCTTTAAACCCCTAGGTGTCCCTAGTGGACGAGTGTAGTCTCGTGAGGGTTTACAGCAATGATACCCACAAACATTTTACAAAAGTAAAAAGTTAGTTAAAACTAATGCACACAAAAGCAAAAAGACAAGCGAAAAGAGAATAAAGAAAGTTAGTGACTAATCAGGTGAAAATTCTACTCCAAGTTACTAGTTGTTTTGTTTCATTCTAAATACCGAATAAGTAAATTCTCCGATTATTTTACCATTCTCATATACACAGCTAACAGAATATTAATCAACTCATTTTTGCCCACAACAGTCATAAGTGCAGTTGATAAGAGAGTAATATTTTTGTTCCTAAAGTTCTATCAGATTTCACACCTTTTTGTAGCAATGGAATAATTTCTGATTTTTCTGATTTTTTCTTTGATTTTTCTCTATTTTTTATTTATATACAATACCTTCCGTCTATGTAGCGAGCTTTGGGTTGGTGGCTCCCAAACCAGTTGGCTTTAGGGCACCAGGTGTTAAGACACCCCTACGAACTTAATTACTCAGACTTCAGATATTTATATTTTTGCAGCATCTTCGATCCATGTAACGAGCTTTGGGCCAGTGACTCCCAAACCAGTTGGTTTTAGGGCACTAGGTGTTAAAACACCCTTACAGACTTAATAACTCGGATCTCGGACGTTTTTTTTTTTTTTTTTTTTTTTTTTTTTTTTTTACTCCATCACTATTTAGAGATGCTTCCTCCAATTAAACTATAGCACGGAATATTACAAACTTTTCAATTTTAGCTCATGACTGTATGTTCCATGTAAGTAAGTTCATAATACCTGTCAACAACTGAACATATGAAGATTCATTTTAGTCAGATTTATGGAGAATTCACAAATTAAATAATTTAAAATGAAATAAACAAAAATTAAACTTATTTCGAAAATGGGCTTGAGATACGTATCAGGAGTGAGAAACTCCTTACTCAGCTACCTCTCACCAATTTCACCTTTTTAGTCAAAATAAAAACAAAAATGCAAAATCTTTTTGTAATTTTTGAAAATTTTTCAATTTTTTTGTATTTTCGAAAATTTTGGACTAAAAATAAAAACAACATACAAAGTAAAAACAAGGTACTAATCAACTAAATCCCTCCCCCAAACCTAAATGAGACATTGTCCCCAATGTCTTAAACAGTAAAAGGAGAGTTAGAAGGTTGTACCTGGTTAGCTGAAATCTAAAGGAAATTAAAGGTTAAGATCCAGATTAATTCGACGCCTCTTACCACGATCGTCCTCAGACCAATTTATCTTTGATAGGATAGGGTCAACTTGTGGTTCATAGGCTATAAGTTGGTCTATCAGATCCGGAGCAAGTCTGGCAGTGAAGAGGAGGTCTTTCATAGGTTTTGACACGAACCCATTTCTCCGAGCATCATCAAGAAACACACAAAGAAAATCATAAAATCCATCAACGTTGAGTAGTCCAATTGGTTTCTGGTGTATGTTCAGGTTCGCCCAAGATAGAACTATAAAAATTTCCTCCAATGTACCCAATCCACCTGGCAAAGCGATAAAAGCATCAGCACGGTTAATCATTTCTACCAGGCGTTCAGACATACCTGATACGATCAGTTCCTCTCCGTTTGATGATCCAATAAGATTTGCCTCTGCCAAGGGTTTTGGGACGATTCCCAAAACGTGACTGCCTCCTTCCTGTACAGCTTTTGAAACGATCCCCATAAGTCCGAGATTTCCTCCGCCATATATTAAATGCATATTCCTTGAGGCTAAGACTCGACCCAACTCCTGTGCTGCTTCTATGTATTGTGGTTTAGTACAACAGTACTACCGCAAAACACACAAATGTTTTCAACTCGTCTTCTTGAAGTGGCTTCCATTTTTCTATGTATTTCTTTTTCAAATTAGGATGCCTTCAAAAGTGCAATGACGGGCTGAATTTATAGTACCTGAAAAAGGGTGAGTAATAATAGCAGAAGTATCTTCCAGAGGACGTTTGTTAGCTAAACAACAAAAGAAATCGTGAAAGGTCAAAAAGTCTGGATCCTGTCTACGAAAATAAATATAATTACAACAGAAAAGCGAATCAAAGCAATAATTAAGGCAACGGAATTGTGTACGCAATACGCCACTCGCTTAGTATAAATTCATTAGAATGAGTCTCAAGATTTCATTCTTTATTCAGCCATTGCTAATGAATTTTTTCTTCATCTTTGATTTCCAAACACAATTCCTTCTGTCTTAAAATGCTTCGTTTGTGCCTTTCCCTACAAAAATAACACACAAAATTAAAAAGTTCACAAAATATAAAAATAAATTACAAACAAATTGCATGGGTTGCCTCCCTGCTAGCGCTGAATTTTTCGTCTTCAGCCAGACGTGACTGAAATCTATTTGTCAAGGAGGTTTCAATGTCGTTTTGGATGTCCGTTTAAAGACAATCCCGTGAGCGTTGCTTTTGAATGGTCTCTTCCAACGGTAAAGTGGCAAAAGAATTTTGTCTTTTCATTGCTCGTGCCACCTTTTTAACTTTTGTGCTCCAGTAGTTCCTGGAAAGAAAGAAGAAAATCAGGAGGTCTCGTATGATGTTTGACTTGGAATGGAAGTTCCATTCTGTCAAACTTCTGGGTGATATCTTTGATTTGTACTCCCCAACACAGCGATGTTTTCCTGAATGCTCTGGATCTTTATTAAGGTCAGACATTTGCTCCTTCATTTGCTCTGCTTTTGTTCCACCTTTTCTTCGCAGATGTATTTGAAAATTTCCATATTCAGCTCTTCATCTGTCATCTGTGAAATACATGCATCAAAATTTTCAACCTGAGGATGAAAAGAAATGTCAGATTTTAGGTCTTATCCTCTGATCTGGATGAAATGATTGGCTCAGGTAGATCTTCATCAAACATTTGTGCAAAGCATTTCCAAGATCTTCATTTTGAGGCTTGAAATTGATCCTCCGTTGTTGGTGCAGTTGGAATAAATGGATCAGCTTCCTCCTCGTCAGAGTCAGAATAATAAAAATCAAATCGAGACTTTGCCGGTTCGGGTTCCTGAACTGATACTCTGGTTGTTGATACTGCTCAGCCTCCTCCTCTGTTGACGTGTCATTGTGAAATGATTGGTACTCGAAGGCTTCATCAGTGTCATCTGAGAATGGTCTTGAGGTATATAGTTCTGGTTTTCTGTAATTGTCTGATTGATCTGTCATTCTCTGTATGGATTCTGTGACTCTGAAATTGTGCATCAAATTGAACTGCTTGTTCCTTGAACATGTGAATCAATTGATTTTCCTCAAATGGTTCTGGTTGTTGATGAAGATCAAAGGTAGATGGTGGATAAGATGGAAAATGTGGCTCTGTGAAATGTGATGGCTTTTCATAGCATGATTGCCTCCAAAAATTCTCCCACTCTGATCGATATATACATTGATCGCTCGGGTGGTTACTGTCACAATCACACATCTCCCCATTTCGTTCTGATGAACAAATGTAGCATTGCTTGGTTCTGGCATCCAGTGATAATCATTGGGCTGTTCAACAGGCCACAGAAAACTGGACTGTTGCTCCAGATTTGGGGGTGTATTTCTTGTAAAGCACGTAATATTTCAATCTCCCAGTATGTTCCATTTTAAGTCACCTGAAATCAAAAGAAAGTAATAAAAATTACAGATAAAAATAAAGAAATTAGATACAAGTAAATAGATAGCTTCAAAATTAACAACTCAAGAAATATAAGTCCCCGGCAACGGCGCCAAAAACTTGACCGGCGTAAACACACACGTATAACGCAAGCGCACGTATCGTTCAAGTAGTATAAAAATATCGATCCCACGAGGACTTAATTCCTACTGTTGTTATTAAATTTTGAATCTATTTAATTACAAATATCTAATTAAAGAGGAGAATGGAATTGATTGCTTGATTGATTTGGTTTGATTGTAGATTTGCTAAATAAATAAATAAAAAGATAAAGAAAATACTAAGGAAAATAAATTAAAAAGATATAAGGTTGTGATTTCTTTAATATCATTTAAAAGATGAAGTGATTATTTTATGTTTGTGTAATAAATCTGTTTACTAACCTGGAACACTAAATTATGTAAAAGCCTCTTCCGATGGTCAACTACAAATACCCAGTATAACCCAATTGAACCATATTCCTATGTCAACCACATTACCTGAATTCATTAAGTCTAAGTTCCAATTATGGCTACCCCCGCCCGACAGGTATATTCCTATCCTGTAAGGAAATCTATTAAAGGGTTATCTATCCTCAAGGAAGATCGTGGGCTATTAAGTCTAAGGCTGAAACCTAAAATCCCTATGTCTAGTTCGTTTTAGATTTACCATTTCAATCTTATTGGTGATCAGACAATAAGAAGCATTAAGCTTAAGACTTAATAAGTAAACTTATTAATTACCCAAACTATAAAATAATCCCTTATAAACTATTGATATTAAAAGTCATCACAACCCCTAGATAACTAACACATAACTAGGACTAATAAAAACACAAAAATAAAAGACATAAAATAAAAATACTGAAAAGTAAAATAAAATAAAATGTTAAGGTAAAAGGAATTAATCCTACTACTTATTAGATATCTCCCATTAAAATAATATAAAAACTTGTGATTAATATCAACCAGCCATAAAGGCGGAACAATAATAACCAGCCATAAAGGCGGAACCAAAATAAGCCATAAAGGCGGAACCATAAAGGCGGAACCAAAAAACCAGCCATAAAGGCGGAATATATGTTTTACCAACGACCAATCTGGCGGTATCCTGATTAAGTCCAATTTAAATAGTAAGTATATTATTTTAAGGGAGATTAATCTAAATAGTAATAGTAAAAGAAATTACCTTTCACCCGAACATAAAGAAATTACCGCATCACGGTAAATAGTAAAAACTGTAAAAAGTAAATAGTAAATAGTAAAAACTGTAAAGAAAGTAAAAAGTAAAAATTAAATTACTATTATTACAAAAGTAATTAAAATTATTTACAAAACTTAAAAAAGTAAAACTAAAGACTTTTAGAGAGAGAAACTCTCTCTTTAGAAGGAATTGAAGAGAGAGGATGGGATACTGAATTCTGAAATCTCGCCCTCTATTTATAGGCGCGGATAAGGGGTGAGCGTCGCGACGCTGGGCTCGCGTCGCGCCGCGCGCTACAGTGACACGTGTCACGCGCTGGTTGGTTGACTCAGATTTGATCCGTTGACTAGGCACTGTTCATGACGTCATCGCTTACGTCATGATGACGTGTCTACTGTTCATGACGTCATTGCTTACGTCATCGTGCTGATGTGGCGACACGTGGCATGACACGTGGGGCGGCGGCCGTCGGACGAATGAGAGCTTGACACGTGGCGCGCTGTGATTGGCTGATGATGACGTGGCTCGTTGACTCGGTTGACTTGCTGACGTGGCTGCTGATGTGGACGCTGATGTGGCGACACGTGGCATGACACGTAATGGCGGTGGCCGTCCAAGCAATGAGATCTTGACACGTGGCACGGCGCATGTTAGCATCTCCGTTGTGATGGTGACACGTGGCACGGCGCACGTTAGCAAAGTCAAACTTTTCAACTTGTTGACCCGTTGACCAGGGCGCATTTTAGCATCTCGGTGCACGCTGGGCGTCGCGGCGCGCAAGTCTCCAGCGTCGCGACGCGCAGAAGAAGGATTTTTCCTGTTGACGCATTTTTGACCGGTTTTGTCCCAAATTGCCTCCAGTGCTGTCCAAACTTTATTTATCTGCAAAATAACAACAAAAACACATCAAAACGTTCATAAAACTCGAGAAACAATACAAAACATTAGGTCAAATGAGTGGGAAATAGTGGTATAAATACCACTCATCACCCGCCTCATGGTGAACTCCCTACCACATTCGCAAGACTCGTAGTGTGCTAGCACTTGCGGTTTTCACCATGAAAACCCAACCCTTGCTTCCCTTTAGTGTCACGTTTTTCTGGTCAAACCAGTCCCAAAATTCTGTTTTGGGCGTGAGAGGAAGAGAGAAAATGTGAGAGATGAAATTGTGTTAAGTTGAAAAAATGATTTACCAAAAATCAATTTATATTTATGCCATAATATTTATTAAATTAATAATAAAATTATGACACAAAACATGCAATGGCTTAGAGTGTCAAACACTCAACTCCATGCAATGACATTGAGTGCAATGTACACAATCTACATGCAAAGCATTAGAATGACATGTGTCATGTGGCCCCACACGTTTCCAAATGAAAGTGGGCCCACGTGCACTCACGCGTTCGGTTAGGGTTCGATATTCCGAAATACCGAGCTTACGTCGCGACATAATTAAATCGAATTTAAATAAATAATTGCGCCTAGCGAAATTATTATTTACGTCGCTAACGAATTAATTTCTAAATTAACTCGTTTGCCCGAATTAAAATCTAATTTTAATTCCGCGTCGAAATCTAATTTCGTTTAATATATCGAATATATTAATTTACCGATTAATTCCAAATTAATCGTTATCTCTCTCTAGACGATATTTTATCTCGGATAAAAAATATCTCCGTTATTAATCCTAGATTAATTTTTCTCTCTCTTCTGTATAATCCAGATTATTCAAGAGTGCGAGTTGTGCGTCATCGGTGGATTATCGGGAAGCGACCCATGAGATCCCCGGATAATCTGGCAGTAAATACGGTCGTCGGAGTATCCGAATCACGTACTTACCAAGTACTACGTCTACCGATTTACGAGACAAGGTCGACTCCTAGCAAAGCACCAAGTCTACCCAATTCTCCGGACATATCCATTTAAGAATATTAAGATCTATATCAAGCGTAGTATACTAATGTATTGTGCGTATCGGCCCAGTATCGGATAATCACGTGCTAGGGCTGGGGCTGGATAAGTGTCTGCCCCGTCCGAAACACATATCGGATGTCTGGTAACTAGTCTCTATAATCGGATATTCATGACCTGGTCATAATATCACGATTGGATGCGCATCACTTTAAGAGCACTAATACCGTATCCTGCGTGACATCATCTCCAATATGACTGAAGTGATACTTCCGTCTTGACATCACACCCAATACTCTACGATTCTCTGATAAACCCAGAAGAGGTGAACACAGAACCAGTTAAGATCCCCCACCACCAAAACCAAAGTTTACCGATTGTCGTAAGTATTAGCGATGTAAGTCTCAGGTTAAGACTATACCACACCTACCTTGATTTCGGCCTCCCATAGACACCTAGTCATAATACCAATGGGATTCCGAAGGGTCTATCCAGAGCGAAGCTGTTTCCCGTACCATCGGTGAAACACGACCTCCTATCGCACTTGCACAAGTATCCAATACTTATATATATGAGAACTATGCCGTTGTGCCCTCACACGCGCACAAGTGCAATACTAGCCTATTCCGCATTATCGATGTCCAGTCTCGATAATACTACGGCTAGGGATATTTATGATTAATCCTTTGTGGACTGATACTGTCTCATATCATCTCAATCCAGGAACTAATCATAGGGACCTCTCTTCATTATATATCTATGGTGATCTAATCACAAATGATGAGAGTGCAATTTCCTTGTCACATAGTTAATTGCTACAACAACACAATGATCTGTGCAAATAGTGACGCTATGGGTCATTATGTCCAACAGTACCGGAGCATGAAGACTATTACAACTCAGAAGCATAATACTTGATATAAGTCATGTTTAAGAAAGTACGTGCTCATATAATGACATTTGAGACATTCAGAAGATTCCTTGAAATTTTGATGCAAAACTTAGTTTACGTTCCACCTCAAATAGATTTTAGTAACAGGGCCGTAACATTTTCATACGATCTCAAATTTTTATGAACTTTATATCGTCAGAAAGATTTGACCTAGAACTACAACTTTTGTGTTGAAATTGTTTCCAAATTCGATTAAAAAATAGGTCAAAAATTGTAATTTTCGTGACTGCTACAGTAATTTCGAGAATTAACTAGAATTTGGTGATGTGGCAAAATGTGGACCATTCATTTGCAACAAAAAAAATCAACTCTTGCTATATAAATAGGTCATTTTTCATTCATCCTCTTAAGGAGCCAAAACTTGAGGGATACTTTGGGAAACTTTCTCATTTTTTTTCTCTTTTCTCATGCTTATTTTGGAGTAATTGGTGATACTTCCAAGTATTTCCTATGACAAATAAGCTTCTAACTCACCTTATTCTTTATTTATTATTTTTAGACAAGGAAACTAGAGCCCCAAATTCGCACCTTAAAAACCCTAGAATTTGGAATAGTCAAATTGGCTTGAATTAGTTATTTGCATGCACTTTTGAGAGTGTTTTGATAATATTATATATGTAATGATGTTATTGTGAGTGCATATATTTCTTGTTTTTAAGGCGGATGATTTGGTAAATGGATGTTGGGAATTGTTATGCTTTGGTGTACTGATATAGAAGATTAGAGAGGTACCTATAAGAAGATGTTTAAGTGATAATAGGTGGATTGTTTGAATATGGCATTGAAAGGTAAAATTTTGGCACTGAGAATGGCTTGGCATCGCGACGCGTGTAAAACAGAAGCTTTATTTCGATTCATGTCTGGGTCGCATCGCGACGTGAAGAGTCCGACGTCGCGACGTGATGCAGATCATGTCCTCTACCTGATTCTATGCTCATACGCGTCACGACACGCTAGACTCGGCGTCACGACGCAAGGCAGGAAAAAATGTCGTCTCGTTTTATCTTCAACTTTAAAGGTTAGGGATAACTGCAGGGGTTTTACATCATATCATGTACACAAATTATGAAATGTTGTACGTATTATACTACATGAGATAATTATAGAGCAGTTGAATTAAGAAACTTAATCTAGTTCCAAAACATGTCCCCATATTCATAGTCTAATCAAGTTACCGATTTTGATCCTCGCAGGAATCAAAACTCCTTACGATAAGTGGCAAAGCACCAGCCAGAATCCAAATCTGTGAGTTGACACTACCCTTTTAAATTAACTTTTAGTTTGTTATTTTTATATATCAAACTTATTTTTACGCTTTAGGCCATTAGATTTTTTATTATTATTAACAGTCATTTTCATAAAAGTTTTTATTGAGCTTTATATTGATAAAGAAACGTTTTCAGAAAATGGTTTATGGTTTTCGAGGCATTAGGGAAAAAGCAATCTCAGTATGCATTTTGTTATAGACATGGAATTGACGAATAACATTGACACATGTAGAGGACTGGGGGGACGGCGATACGTAACACCCCCAGTCCTAGTTCAGGATCAGGGATGAAGATGCCCCTAGATCCTAGTTTAAGAGCTTGGAGGGTAGCATAGATCCGCCCCCCAGTTCTAGTTCAGTGGCTTGGGGGACAATGATACGTAACGCCCTAAGACCTGTAGTTTCAGAGATATGAGTTGCATGCTTTGGGGGACAGCGATACGTAACGCCCAAAGGTTATGGATTTGTACTCTTGGCTCTACTTAGACATATGGGGGGGACGGTGATACATAACGCCCCCATATGTCAGATTTTTAGAGACAAATATAAATTTTCAGAATAATTTTCAGTTACAGATATCCTCGAGTACGTACTCAAGCTCTATAGACAGGTTAGTAAGCATTCCTAAGGCTACCTAAGCTACTTCTTAATAAGTAACCTTAATTCCTGCTCTAGTTACGAATCATCCCATGATTATTCGAAATTATCAGTACAAAATTTAGTTAAGCCACGAACCTAGTAAATACAAGTACTAAGAATAGTTACCTAGTGAAATGAGAATAGAAAGCTATAAGAAAGGAAGAAAAGATACATAGAAGCCTACATAGAAGTTCAAGTAACCAGAAACAGTAAGTGGGAAAGATATAGAAGTGGATGATAAAAAGAATACCATAACCTATAATAGTAAAAAATTAATATAGTAAACTTAGGTAAGAGAAAGAAGGCCAAATAGACCTATATAAGGTTTCCTCATTTTTATAATAATTCTTCCTACCTTAATAAGTTCCTTCAAGCTAAACTATAGACAACGAATATCCTGTATAGATAGTAAGTAACCCGAATAACAAAGAATAGTAATAAGCATAAGAGAGGAAAGAAATAAGAAATAGATATGGTAGTTCCAACGAGTAAGAGATGCCAAAAACGATTTAGAGAATCCCAGATTTTCAAATTTGGGTCCATAAGCAGATAAATGAAGGTCATTAATAGAAATGTTTAGTTATTTAAAACTAAGGATCCGGTAGACAAAGCCCAGACCTATCTAAACTTTCATTTTTTAGTTATATCGATTAAGAAAGTTTCCCGACGAAGCTAATCTCCTACTTATCTCGCATAAATAATAGACCCTATCAGGATACAAGAGTATCAGAACAAAGAAGCCGATACCTATTGATATATGGATTCCTCCCCTATTCATTATCAATTTTGATAAAAGTAACCGTAAAGAAATCCTAATACCCGTAATACTGTATTTTGAGATAAGAAAAATGGATCGTCAGGAGTGGTTTGTCCAGAAAGGAATCAATGAAGATATAAGGATAAATGAGAAAGAAATTAATGCAAGTCAAAGTTAACAAGATTCCAATACCATGAAGATATCCATAAATCAAATCGATACCAGTAGAAGTCTACTTAAGATCAAAAGGACAGAGTTATGGGATAGATGAGACTCACGATTTAATAAGGAGTACCGGTGTGGATATGAAGACTATGCAGCAAAGCTGTGGTTATAGTTAGAGTAGAGAGCAGAAGACTAGAAGCAGGCAGAAGAAGAAACCACCATTAGCCTTAGTAGCATGTTTTGGAGCTAAGAGAAAGAACATTGAAACATTAAGAGGGGAATAGAAAGTGACAAGAGAATTCAGTACTAATAGTGATATAAGTAGCACATGTAAAGACAATAATGTAAAAGGGGACCATAAGAACATATGATAAAAGTATTAGAACCCTAAGATATAAGTAGTCGATTGAGGTTCTGACAGAACGAACGAAAATTCATCCTTTCAAAAAACCCATACTCTAGTAAGTGTATAGAAGATAGAAGTATATGTATACTCCTAAAATTTGAGTTTACCAAGGATTTGAGTAAGTAAAGAAAGGCATGGAATATGATGGACAATTCACGAAGTAGTAAGATAATTGAATAGGGGAGCAGATAACCTCCAAGAAGTTAAGGCCCAAAAAATAAGGAATCAAAGTAAGAAGCATATAACAACGCATAAGTAAGGTACCCGACTTATACAGAGTTTCCCATAGCTTTGACGCTCATTTTATACAAGATTAGTGAAATTATAGTGCCTAAGTTATAGGATTAATAATGATGATATAACATGCGTTAAGATATGGAGTTTCTAAGAAAGTAAGGACTTAGGAGACTTAAGAAACTAAGATAAGGAGGAAAGTAAAGTAACAGAGCGAAATTTTAAAAAGGAAGAATGACAGTAGGAGTACGGTAGAAGTTAGAGAAAGCATGAGCCTTCAAAGGTTCTCAGTATGAAGTAATACAACCAATAGATGGAGGTAAATTATGAGTGATGTTGAAGGTGGTAATTTTGATAGTTTTAGCAGAAGTGCCTAAGTTTGGGAGCTAACACCAAATATATAGATAAGAGAGTCCTAAGATCATGGATAGGCAGTATATGCAACCACAACACTGGTAATTAGAGAGAACACTCCAATCAGAAAGCTCCAGGAGAAGCCCCTCCCTCCAGCCCTCGTCAGATAACATTAACAAGAAAGAACCTAGATTTTCACCTCGAGATATTCCTAGAATCAAGTGTATGTGTAGTGAAAGGAGATCGAAACATAAATACTTTGTATACAGTAAAAGAGTAGAATAAAATAGGATAATAGTCCAAAGTAAAAGATTTAAAAGAAACGTTGATTAATTGACCCGATGAAGAGATAAAGTACTAGTTTAGTAGTGATGAGGATATAAAGTTATAACATTAGACATGGCTAGAGATGTGTAGAGATGATATCTTTCTAGTAAGGAAACAAAAACACAGATCACGAAACTTCTGGGTATAGAGGGTGATCAAAAGATAAATTAAGAAGGTCAATAAGTCAAAGGTTTAGAAGAGAACTGTCAAGGCTCGACGATATTAGTAGATAATATTGAGTGAACAATGACATAAGTGTGTAACAAGACTTTTTGGTATTCGAACTGAGAGATAAATTTACTTCAAGGTTGTTTTTGGTACACATGTAGTATTGTAGGAATATGAAAAGATAAGTTACTATAATGCTACATTTATTACAGTGGGTGAAAATTCAGGCTATAAGTTACGTAAACGGTCATTGGATAAAGATGGAATTTACAAGTTTGTGAGTATCTGAATAATGACATCCAATAGAGCAAACTAAGAAAGAAATAAAAGAGGAAAATACCCTAGCATACCATCAAACAGAGAGAATAATTTATTAAAGAACACCGTAATTGAACTTTAGGTAGCAACAAAAATAAAGTACAGTGAGAGTATGAACTATAACTAGTTTCAAATCGCCAGTAATAACATCGAGAAGGGAATACAATTTAAGAAAAAGTATGTATACGATTAAGCTTAGCTTAGGAACTTTGTTTCTAAGTCATTACTCGAATAAGGAATATTCCAAAGACGCTACCTAGAATTAACCTTCCTAATACAAGCCATTTAGTAAATAACACTACTTAGGAAGAGATACAATGAGAATTTGACTTTGCACTATGAAGTCCTAAGCTCGACAGATAGTCAAAGATGTGAGAACTTGAAAGAACAAAACCCTTAAGTAGTTGAAGCTTTGTGATAAAATAGAAAGTTAAATAGTTAAGTTATGGAGATGAACACTAGTTTGTTATTCATACACAACGTTAAGGGAATATACAAGAGATTATTCTTTTTTACACTTGCACCAGAATGAAATCAGTACACGCGAAAGCCTTAACCATGGAGAATGCTAGTAGTTGAGAGAAGTTCAAAAGTACATGTTGGGAATAACCAGATGGAGACAAGTAAAGTTGGACATAGCTAGGAATCGAAGAATGAGATTTCTATAATACGTAACAATAGTCGTAGCTTGACAGTAGTATTAAGTACCCAGTAGAACTATAACTAAGCAAGGACAAGGAATTTCCATTCAATAAAGAAATTCAAGAGGTATCATGCATGAAACAATTATTAGGATAAGAAAAAGAGTAATGCATACTTATGAGCTTTAGAAATAGTATAAAGTATCAGTCCATGTAGAAAAAAATAAAGTATCTTTTAGGTTACGATGCAATTGATGGAGTGAAGTAAAGAATGAATTTGAAGATGGTTATAAGTTGGTGACCTGAGAAATAACATGTGAATTATGTAACTTGCGATAAGATGTTCAGTATCTAGAATCTCCGATCTAGACAGACTCGATGATTTTAGTTTTAAAAAGAATTCGAGGACGAATCATAATTAAGAGGGGGAGAGAATTTGTAACATCTGGTAAACCTGATGACTTTTATAGTACCAGAGCCTGAAGACTATTACAATTCAGAGGCAAAATACCTGATATAAGTCATGTTTAAGCAAGTACTTGCTCATTAATGTAGCATCCCCGAACTGAGAGATGTTACCGGTAAGGGATAGCAGTACTAACCCCATAAACCTCTGTCTTTCCGACTAAATTCTTTGTTACTAAACTATCTAAATGCAAAGTCATACACATGGGCCATATCCCGATTCAATCAACATAAATACTTTCATTACTCATATATGTGTACTCAAATATACTCCTTTTTACAACATTTTGATGGCTAGAGGCTCAATAGAGGGCCAGAGGCTCGCCGAAAAATAGTGGGAGGCAAGTATTAAATTTTCAAATTCGTTTAGTTACTTGCCAATACGCGCTCATTTTAATTTTTCATCATCAAATTAATATATTAGTTGGACTAATATTTAATCGTTGTTTTAATTAAACAGTTGGACTGTATTCAAACTACTTAAATTATAGTTGATTATATAATTGGATTATAGTAATCAATATATTTGAATTTAAACCAATTAAATTATAGTTGATTATAAAGTTAGACTATAGTAATTATTATAATAAATAGTACCTAAAATCGTTGATTTGATAGTTAGACTATTGGAATCAAGATAAATGAAAGATTAGTGTTTAAAACATAATCCTGGGAGAAAATATTTTTTAAACGGCTTTAATTTTCAGATTGGGAATAAAATCTCCGGATAGTCCTGGGGACCGAGAAGTTACTTTATTTGATAGAGTGACATCTCGAGCGTAAGCTCGGAGTTGAGCAAATAGTAGAACATGATATTTGGAATATTCATGTGATAACTTTAGTGCTTAATCCGTTATATTTGCCGCAAAGACTCCTTAATTTGTTAGTCATAACTAAGGACTATATCCTTATAGTATGATATTGAAATTGAAGGATATTCATAGATCTATCCTTAGATCTTAGAAGTACAAATTGCAATAGTAAACTCTTGGAGAGTTAATGGCTATACTAATGGAGACAAAGCCAGAGTTTGCAATAGGGAAAGAAGCGCAAGGCGCATCTTACTTCGACATACCAGAAGGCCAAGGCTTGGCCAAAGGCTTTTGGGGTGTGGAAAAGGGGCAAAGGCAAAATCATTATAATCTTCTGGGAAGACGTAGGACATATCCCAAAATGTCTGCCTAAACTGTGGCAAACGGGGTCACTGGAAGCGTGACTTCCGTATGGAAAAGGTAGACATGAAGGAATTGAAGACGGGCAAGGCTTCGACTTCAAATATGTTTGTCATCAACATATTCACTACTAGTATTAAAATTGGATTTTAGATACTGGATGTGGTACATAAATATACGTACTGGTGCACATACTCTGCTGATAAACAGGATCCCGACTTCAGTTGAGATTTATCTGCGAGTCATAAACAAGACGACATTCGCTGTTTTAATCGTAGAAACCTAAGTTTAGGAACTACCCTTCGGGTATGTACTTAAATTAGGAAACTGTTACAATGTAACTAGTTTGACTAGAAACATTATCTATGTATCAGGGTTTAACCCGTTACGGGTATATCTTTATATTCTAGAACACTAAAGTGTTTTATTTTATAAAGATGATATTAAGATAAACATATTAGATGTAAATAACAGTATTTATATTTTGAATATAAATAACTCTCAAACGCATAACAGGACAAACAAATAGCTCAAACCGATTTAATCAGATGAGACTTATTTGTGGCATTGTTGTCTGGGACACAATTAACAGGACTCATATATCCACACTTTCGAAGAGTGGATACTAGGACGTATTTGATTCTATTCAAATAATGTCTACGAATCTAGTTTATTAGGCAAAGTGGCTATGAATATCTCGAGGACATATCCCAAAATGTCTCCTCAGTTCCTATACCAAAAAGTCTTATTATTGTTGGACAATTATAACCCATAGCATCACTATTTGTACAGATCATGGTGTTGTTGTACAAATTAACTATCTGACAAAAGAAATTGCCCTTTTATCATTTGTAATTGGATTACCTAGACGTATAAATGATAGAAGGTCTATATGATTAGTTCCGAATTGAGATGATATGAGACAGTATCAATCCACGAAGGTTTAATCATTAAAATCCCTTGTTAGAGTATTATCGAGATTGGACATCGATAATACGTAAAAGACTAGTATTACACTTGTGCGCGTTGTGGGAGAATAACAGCATAGTTCTCATATATTTGGGTATATGATACTCACGGCATAGTTCTCATATATTTCCTTCATAGGATACGCATTAAACAGTGCAAAACTTATTTTGAATAAGGTTCCACAAAAATCCGTTAGACAGACTTCATATTAGATATGAACAAGAAAGAAACCATGTTTTCTCATTCCTGAAAATTTGGGAATGTTGGGCATATGTTTGGATGATACCAAACTAGAACCCAAATCGGATAAGTCCCTAAGTTGTGGGTTATCCTAGGGAGACCAAAGTATAGTACTTATACAACTCACATGAGAACAATTTAATTGTTGCTCACCATGCCATTTTCCTAAGAGGAATACCGATATGCAGTGGTAAGTGGGAGGAAAGTAAAACTCGATGAAAATCAGAGTAATACTATTCCAGGCACTGATTCCTTAATGGCAGTGCTGCATGTTTAAATCCATTTGGATAATACTTGCCAATGCTGCATGTTTCATTTATGAAATATGGCAGCTGAACGTCAAAATCACTTTCCTTAAATGGAAAACTTTTGGAGGATATTTACAACATCCTGACGGTTTTTTCGTACCAAAACAAGTAAACAAGGTTTGCTTCGATCCATTGATGGATTGAAGCAAACATTGAGTTCTTGGAACTATCGTTTTGATGTAATCATAATGGTGTATGATTTAATCCAAAAACTAATATGATTCTTATGTATATAAGGAGGTTAGTGGGAGCGCACTGACAGTGAATGTCCTAAATAATGATGATATATCATTTCTTGGAAATGATATTCCCATAATACAATCGGTGAAAGCTTGGCTTTCATGAAAATTCTCTGTAGAATTCTTTAGAGAGACAACCTTTATTCTAGGAATAAGGATCTACTGGGATAGATATAAAAGTTTTTGGCACTCTCCGAGAACTCGTATATTGAAATAAATGTACGCGACCTGATGTATCATATGCTTTGAGCATATGGAGTCACAATCAGGTCAATCCAAGTGATAGTCACTGGATTGATGTTAAGAACATCCTTTAGTATCTTAAATGAACTAATGATGCTTTCTTATACTATGGAGAAGGAGAACTTGAAGTGACCGGGTTCACTGCTGCAAGTTTCCTAATCGATAAAAACGACTATAAGTCGTAATAAAGGTACTATAAAGTTTGAATAACGGAACAATGAGCTGGAAATCTTCCAAGCAAGATACTGTTGCCGAATAAACAACAAAAGTAGAATATCGTTGCAGCTGAGGCAGCAATAGAAGCCTTTTGGATTGATAATAATCCTAATCAGATTAGGAGTAGTTCTGTTAGTAGTTGAGCTAGGCTATAACACAGGCTAAATAATTAATGGTCTCATCAACGATCCAGATATATACTTCAAATATTCATCTGATTCGTTCGGATCATACATCGTGGTGATGTGATGATCGAATAAATCGCATCAGATGATAACACAGTAAATCCGCTGAAGAAAGTATTTTCTCAGCAGAAGTTTGAGTGAACCGTACATAGTTCGAGTGTAGGACACTTGAGTGATTGGCTATAGGCCAAGCGGGAGATTTTTGGACAATTATGACCCATAACATCGCGATTTGTACAGATCATGGTGTTGTTGTACAAATTAACTATGTGACAAAGGAAATTTCTCTTTTATCATTTGTAATTAGATTACCAAGATATATAAATGATAAAATGTCCTTATGATTAGTTCCGAATTTAGATGATAGAGACAGTATCAATCCACGAAGGTTTAATCATTAAATATCCCTAGTCGTAGTATTATAGAGATTGGACATCGATAATGCGGAATAGACTAGTATTACATTTGTGAGCGTTGTGGGAGCATAACGACATAGTTCTCATATATTTGTGTATTGGATACTCATGCAAGTGTAATAGGAGGTTGTGTTTACCGATGATACAAAAACAGCTTCGCTCTGGAAAGACCCCTGAGAATTCCATTGGTAGTATGACTATGTGTCTATGGAAGTCCGAATCAGGGTAGGTGTATTTGGTCTTAACCTGAGACTTGCACCGCTAATACTTGCGACAATCAATATACTTTGGCTTTGGTCATCCAAGGCTTTAACAGGTTCTGTGTAAGCCTCTTCTGGGTATATTGAGAATCGTAGTGTATTGGGTGTGATGTCAAGACGAAAGTATCACTCCAGTCATAGTGGAGATGATGATCATGTAAGATACGAAACTGGTGCTCTTATGTACTGTAGTCATTGGGATAATATGACTAGGTCATGATTATTTGATTAAAGAGACTAGTTACTAGAGATCCGATATGTGCTTCATACGGGGCAGACACAATTCCAGCCCCAAGCCTAGCACATGACATCTGATACTGGATCGTAATACACAATACTACGTATACTACGCCTGATATAGATTACATATTCGTTTAAGAATATTTCTGGAGAATTGGGTAGGCACGGTGCTTTGCTAGAAGCCAACCATGTCTTGTAAATCGGTAAAAACGTAATACTAGGTATGTACGTGTTCGGATAGTATGACGACCAGATTTACTGCCAATATATCCGGGGATCTCATGGGCCTCGCCCCCAGGATGCCATACCTGGCAGAACTGATACTGAACTGATGTGGGATTTGCCCCCAGAATGCCATACCCGACAGAAGCTGATGCTGGACTGATGTGGACCTCGCCCCCAGAATGCCATACCTGGTGGAACTGATACTGAACCTAATATGGGCCACGCCCCCTGAATGCCATACCCGACAAGTCTTCTACTGATGCCGATTCTCTATTTTGCACACTGTAGTGCCTGTCTTCGAGATAATCTTGATAGCTAAACATATTTTTGTCCTCAACGGATGCTTCACGTCAAAGCCAAAGAATCTTCAAAGTACTCGGCATACTCAAACCCAATCCTCTTAATGGGTGATCTGAACTAGACTCCTAATGTGTGTGTGTGTGCTAAGGCTCCTTCGCAGCTTATTCCTTAAGTCAGCCAACTCGATGATTTCGCTTCGGAGAATCGGATCAGTGGGTCTAACCAACCTGGATGTCTGGGTCACATTCTGTGATTACTATAGCATACTTAACATGATATGGTCTTCTTTTATTGCATCGTCTCTTTCTTTTCATCTTGGACTTCATTTTTTCTTTTTCTTTTCATTTTTTCTTTCTTTCCTTTTTTTTTTCCTTTTTTTCTTTTTCTTTTCTTGACACACCTACCATTTAAGGTGGCATTTCTCCTCATGGTGGTCGTAATACTCGCTCATGGATATCTTCACGCTTATTGGTTATAGGCGGTCTATTTCTTTTCTTTTCATTGTAGAGACTTTTCTTTCTTTATTTTCCAACCATATCATGTATCGTAGCAAAAGTAAATCAGTGTAGACATACAGGCAAACGGTCATTCACCGATCCACCATCACTTCAACTAGTCATCTCATCAACCGCTCAGACTTCTACTGTTGAGATACCTTTATCAAGTGCTTCATGAGTCCAGCCGAGATCAATCCATTCAGAATACCGGATAAGAGCGCGTCTCGTGCTTCTCGCTTCTAAGGCTTCTCCCTACAACACACAATGTCATCATCGGACATATGTTTAACCATCAAAGACTTCTCTCTCACTCTTTATTTTTTTTACTCACTCACTCACTCACTCTAAGGAATTCTTCCTCTTTACTGCTGACCATGTGGACTTCGCCCCCGGGATCCATACCCGAAATTCAAACTTAAAATGGGATTTAACCCTCAGATTACCATCTGAATCTTAACACTGATGTGGACCTCAGCCCTAGGATTTCTTCCCAAATTCAATACAGTGCTTTCGCTGTTTCTGATTGGCTTTTCTTCACTGCTTTCTCTTTTATTCTTCGATACCTGTGAATATAAAACAAAAACACAAAACACGGAAAAATAAGGGAATGCAATAATGGGATATATGTGTGCATGCATGCATGAGTTCTCTTTGTGTGAGTTATCTGTATGAGCTAGAGGATCCATGTCTTGGTTATGGGTTGTTTATATAGAGAAGGGCTAGGGTTTCACCTTGTCTCACAAGGAAGGCATTTTGGCATTAAAGAGAGATGATTTGGTGTTAGACAAGGAAAGCAAGGGATTTGATGGGGGAAAAAATTTGTTTAGATTAGGAAGTCAATATCTTTAATTTGTTATGATTGATTTTAATTAGGCATGACATATTTTTAATTTAGTATGTGATTTGTTTTAATTAGGTATGATTATATTATGTTTTATTTAATTGGTAAATTGTTTAAATATTTTATTTAATTCAAATACATTATTAATATTTACCTTAATATTTAATTTAATATTTAATTTAATTTAATTTCCCATGTGTTTTAAATGTGTTTTATTAATTGGGATGTGTTTTATTGGCTTTGGGGGGCTAATTGGACTGGGGTGCGAGGCTAGCAGCAAAACCATAAATACCGATACCGTTCGAACACCTATTTGAACGCTACACGAACGCCCACAATCCGCCTGACGTTCGAACGAAGTAACGAATGCGGAACTAACGATGACAGTGAACTTGCGAAATGAATATGATGACGTACTTATTCTGAATTTCCCCTTCCGACCTCTGTTTCCCGCAATATCCTTAGCTAAAAAGGTAGTGCCTCCAACTGAGACTCATCATCGGGTTTCACATGCGAAAATGCAATGCCTACAGTCGCCCCCACTTTGATGGGACTTGTGCAGTGTGTGACTTTGAACAATCCTATCAAAGTTATGCAATTCATTTTCACTTACCTGGCTCGGCTGCTACCTCGAGCTGAGTTGGTGCTACGGCGGACCTCGATCCTGGGACGCATCCCAATAACTGCAACCGATAATGGGGGCACCTCGACCCAATACCGCTGGCAATAGGAACCTTGTCCTCGAATTGATGATGTAGTGGGTACCTCGACCCTGGGCACCTCGACCCGGAACTACAACCGACAACAGGGGCACCTCGACCCTGGGCACCTCGACCCAACACTGCTGACCATAGGGACCTCGCCCTCGAACTGATGATGTAGTGGGTACCTCGACCCTGGGCACCTCGACCCAACACCGCTGACCATAGGGACCTCGCCCTCGAACTGATGATGTAGTGGGTACCTCGACCCTGGGCACCTCGACCCGGAACTACAACCGACAATGGGGGCACCTCGACCCTGGGCACCTCGACCCGGAACTACAACTGACAACTGATGATGTGTCTCCATACCCGGAGTCGACATGATATGGGCCTCGCCCCCAAGCTAACATGGGCCTCGCCCCTTGGGACTCATCCCAAAAACTGAAATTACGTTGACATTGCTTGGCTCATTTCTGCCGCTTTCTCCTTTCTTCGAACCTGCGAACACAAAACAGAAGCAAACACGAATAGAATGCAATTTTACATGTATGCATGAATGATTTTCTTATTCCGTTGGGTTAGGTCTTCTGCTAATTCCCGTGGTAACTGGTCGATCTTCTCCCCCCTCAGGCAAAATATTGCTTCAATCTGTCTACGTTAATCGGCTCGGTGAATTCGTTTCCTTCCAAGTCTGATAACCTCACTGCCCCATTTCCCATTACCTTCTGCACTATGTAAGGTCCTTCCCAGTTAGGTCTGAATTTCCCTCTCGGATTTGTCGTCGACGGCCTCGACTGCTTAAGTACCAAATCACCCTTTCTGATCTTGGTAGGACGCACTTTCTTATTGAATGCCCGGGCTAGTCTCTTCTGATACAACTGCATGTGATACAAAGACTTTGTTCTCTTCTCCTCCAATAGTGCTAACTGATCAAACCTCTGTGCGGCCCAATCCTATTCCGGTAATTCTGCCTCTGTTAATACCCTCATAGACTGTATTTCCACTTTTACCGGCAATACTGCTTCCATTCCATAGACCAAAGAGTAAGGTGTGGCCCCTGTTGCTATTCTTACTGATGTTCTGTACCCCCACAAAGCATATGGTAATTTCTCGGCCCAATCTCTGTAATTTTCTGTCATCTTGGCTAAAATTGTCTTTATAGTCTTGTTGGCTGCCTCAACTGCCCCATTTTCCTGCGGCCTGTACGGTGATGACTTATGGTGGCCTATCCCATACCTCTGTAACATTGCCTTCGTCTCTCCTTGAAACTGGACCCCGTTGTCTGTACTACATGATGCGACATACCATACCGAAAAATGAGGTTCCGAGCTATAAACTTTACCATCTACTTTGCTGTAACATTACGGAATGATTCGGCTTCCACCCACTTCGAGAAGTAATCTACTGCCACTACTATGAAGCGATGCCCATTTGATGCATTCAGTTGAATTTCCCCAATCATATCAATCCCCCATGCAGAGAAAGGCCACGGCTCTGACAACCCGTGCAATTCTGTGTGCGGTAAGTGATTCAAATTACCATGTGCTTGACAGTCATGACAGTGCTTCACCATCTTCACGCAATCTGTTTCCATGGTTGACCAATAAAAATCTTGTCTCACTATCTTACGGGACAGATTCAACCCGTTCATGTGCAGACCACATACCCCGGCGTGTATTTCTTCCATTACATGTTGAGCTTCTTCCTTTCTCAAACACTTCAACTGAATACCGTTTGCTTGCCTCTTGTACATTTCCCTTTTCAAAGTCACATACTGAGAAGCTAACTTATGGATGGCTATTCTGTCTTTTCTGCCTGCCCCTTCCGAGAGTTCACCATGTTCCAGATACCTCTGAATGTCATAATACCAAGGTTTACCATCGTCGACCTCAACTTCCAGAATTCTTTCTATCTCATAAATAGGTTGGCTTGCTGTTGTCAGTATCAACGGTCTCATCACTAACTTTTCTGGATTTTCCCAAGTCGCTGCAAGTGTAGCCAATGCATCTGCCATCTGATTCTCTTCTCTCGGTAAGTGTTGAAACTTACACTCGGGGATAACCTGTGCCAACTTTCTGAGGTGAAAGAGATAAGGCTTCAACCGTTCTTCTTTCAATTCCCATTCTCCTCGCATCTGCTGGACTACCAACATAGAATCTCCGTAGACTTCCACACTCCCGGCCTTCAAGGCTATCAATGCTGTCAAAACAAAAGCACATGCTTCATACTCAGCCATGTTATTAGTTACTCTGAATGTCAACCTCTTAGCCAAAGGCAAAGTCTCTCCCTCGGGGGTTATTATCACGATCCCGATTCCGGCTCCCTTGTAATTCACTTCTCCGTCAAAGTACATCTTCCATCTCTGAACTGTTATTGCTTGGATCTCTTCATCTGGAAATTCAAACTTATACTGATCCCCCTCAACAGGTTGCAATGCCAGAAACTCTGCTACTGCTCGTCCTTTGATCATTTTGGAGGTGAGATACTCAATGTCAAACTCTGTCAGTAATACCAACCATCTGCCCAATTTTCCCACTAGTGAAGGCACCGAATGAAGATATTTCAGAGGATTTTCCTTTGCCACTACCTATATCTTGTAAGACTGGAAATAATGCCGCAACTTTTTGGAAGCTCATACCACTGCAAGACAGATCTTCTCAACTTCCTGATATCGAGCCTCATACAGGAGCATCTTCTTACTCAGATAGTAAACTGCATGTTCTACCCCTGTCTCATCTGTCTGTACCATCATTGCCCCCAGTGCTTCTGATTCTATAGCCAAATACAATATCAAAGGTCTGCCCGGTCTCGGAGGTTTCAATACATGTGGCTTTACCAAGTACTCTCTGATTCTGTCAAATGCTTCCTGACACTGCTCGTTCCACTTTACCGGCTGATCTTTCCTCAACAACTTGAATATGGGCTCACATACTTACGTTAGCTTGGCAATGAACCGACTGATATACTAGATTTTCCATAGGAAGGCTCTGACTTCTTTCACTATCTTTGGTGCCGGCATTTCTGTAATAGCCTTGATCTTTTCAGGATCCACTTCTATTCCACCCATTCCCACTGTGTGGCCGTGTAGTTTACCCGACGTCTCCGAATACACACTTCTTAGGATTTAATCATAAGTTGTACTTGTCCACTCGTTCAAGGAACTTTTCCAACGCTTCTATATGCCCGTCTCTTGTCTCTGACTTGACTATCATGTCATCTACATATACTTCAATCTCTTTATGCATTAAGTCATGAAACAAAGTAGTGGCCATCCGTTGATAAGTTGCTCCAGCATTCTTAAGTCCAAATGGAATCACCTTATAGCAGTAAGTACCCCATTCTGTAACAAAGGCAGTCTAGTGCTTATCTTCTTCGGCCATGAGCACTTGATTGTATCCTGAGAACCCATCCGTAAATGAGTACATGGCAGACAACGCCGCACTATCTACAAGCACATCTATATGCGGTAAAGGAAAGTCATCATTCGGGCATGCCTTGTTGAGATCTCTGTAGTCTACACATATTCTGACCTTCCCATCTTTCTTTGGTACCGACACTATATTAGCCAACCACTCTGGATATTTTACTACTTCCAAGAACCCCACATTTATCTGTTTCTTAACCTCCTCTCTGACTTTCTCTGCCCATTCTGCTCTCATCCGTTAGAGTTTCTATTTTACTGGCCTCATATTCGGATAAGTTGGTATTGTGTGTTGGGCAATGTTTTTGTCTATCCCAGGCATGTCCTCATAGGACCAAGCAAACACTTTGGCATATCTGACCAACTCTTCTTCTAGTTTCTCCCACTCTTCAGAGGTAACTTCACTTGCAATCAGAATTTCCTTGGGGTTCTCAAGCGTACCCAAGTTAAATGTAGTAGTTCTGGCCGAGCTGATATCAAATATGCTTGATTCGTGCAGAGTAAATGGAAATGACTCAAGCAAGTAAGCAAAACAAATGTCTTTATTATTGGATAATACGGAAGTACATTCAAACAAATCAGGAAAGTAAATGTCTTTATCATCTATAAACACTTCTTCCTCTGCAATCAGGTCTTCCTCGGGCTTTTCGTCCTCTCCCAGAGTCAGGCTCTCCAACTTCATCAATTATTCTTCCCAATTCTCTGCTTCCCCAACTTCTTTAGTCAGCGGTTTCTCACCCAACAAATCCTGGAAGATCTCAAATCCAGGCACCATAATCCCATTAACTTCCACAGGTTCAGACTCCCCTTGATATCCTGAAGCTTTCACAAAACATTCCATCAGTTTCAGGCCTTTTTTCTTGACCTTCGGCTTTTCTTCATCAGATCTGTACCCCAAACCTTTCCGAGTGGTCTGTCCTCTGAAATCTGGCAATTTTGAACCTTTACCCGGCTCAAACTTCATTTTCTCCATGATCATAGCCACCCTAGGATCCACCCATTCCTTAAAAGTAGCTGACACCTGAAACCTCGTGGAAGGTTGTATCTCTAAGGCAGCCACATCATTATCTACCTCAGCCCGGATAGTAACAATTTCTCCATCATACGGGAACTTGATCATCTGATGCAAAGTGGAAGGCACGCCTCCAAGTTTGTGAAACCAAAGCCTTCCCAACAATAAGGCAAAAATGACTGGGATGTCCAGCACTGTGAACTCAACCTCATCTTCAATAGGGCCTACCTTGACCATAGCCACAAAAGTACCCTCAACCCCCCTTTTACTGTCATCATAAGCCTTGATAGTCATGCTGGAGGGGTCCAAGTCTGTTGCTTTCATACTCAATCTCGCAAGAATTTTCAACGGGCACACATTGATGGATGAACCGTCATCCACCATCACACATGAAGTTTTCTTGCCCCTCACTTCGGCCCTGATAAATAGAGGCCTATTATGATTTCTCCCCTCCGAATGGAGTTCATCATCAGAAAAAGATATCTGCAAAGCTTCTTTCTGAACTGACCCAACAAACATTGCAGGGTTGGCGTCTTCCGGTACCACAATCTTGCTCAAGGCCTCAACCATAGCCTGCCTATGCTCCCGAGATGCACATAACAGTTCCCAGATACTCACTTGTGCTCTAGTCTTCCTTAATTGCCTCAGCACTATATCCCCCTCAGTATTTTCTACAGTCTCAGCCACTTCTCTACCATCTGTCAAAACTTCCTTACCCTTTTACGCCATGTCACTGTAGAAACAACCAATGCGCGTCATTCCCCTTACTTCTTCCTCATCACTGCTAGAGAAATCAAGCCAAAAGCTTTTCCCTTGCTCAAACTCATCTTCACTAGTACTATCCCAAATTCCCAGGCAAAAGGCTTGAAGGTGAAAGGATTTCAGGTCAAGGTCTTCTGGGCGGGCAGAATTGATCATATAAGCTGGTGGTGGTACGGCACAGTAGTTGGGTAAGGGGTTTCTGTGTGTATCAGGTTGTTCTGTTTCTAGGTCAGGTATTTTCTTGGAGTCTATTAGGTCTTGGATTTCATGGCGGAGTCAGGCGCAGTTGTCGGTGTCATGGCCCTTTTTTTGGTGAAAGTGACAGTAAAGGCTTAGGTTATAATGTGATGGTAGGGGATTGGGTAATGATTTGGCTTCCAAGGGTTTTAAGAGCCCTTGCCTCTTCAATTTCTCTAGCACATTGGACAGAGGCCTTCCCAGAAGCGGGCTTTGCTCCCGATGTTCCCCTAGTGGGCCTCCTATTCAGACCATAGAATTTTCTGTTTTTCGCCTCTTCGTCTTCAATGTCCATGACAGTCTCCCTCAACTGCCGAAAGTGTGTAATCATGGAGGTCATCCTCCTCAACTTGCTGTAAATGGAGGGCCTGGTGCCATTGATAATCATTTTAATCTGGTCCTTCTCCAAGGGCCTAGTCTGCATCTTCAATAACTGACCCCTCCACCGGTCCACATACTCCTTAAAACTCTCCTCCGCTTTCTGCTTAACATTCTCCAGATCACAGAGTGACAGATCGATCTCTAGGTCAGTGACATACTGCTTGAGGAAAGCATCGGCCAATTCCCTCCAATCTTCCTTCACTTTCTTCTCCAAACTGTGGTACCATACCACGAGAGCTCCTTCAAGCCACATTCCAAACATTTTCTGGACTTGGCGCTGAGATAAGCCAACTGAAATCATGACTGATACAAACTGTCGGAGATGCACCCTTGGATCCCCATTCCCGTTAAACTTAGCCAGATCAGGCATCTTGAACTGTTCCAGCAAATCCTCATTCTTACCCCTCATCTTGCGGGTAACCGACTCAACCCGATACCAAAGTTTCTGTAACTCTGCCTGAGACCCAGATAATCTGCCTGCTGCATACTCTGCCATATCTTCATCAAAAGTGGGGATATCATCCCCCAACCCATTCAGAGGCTCCTTACGCCTCACATCTCAGGGAATTCCCCCAACATTGCAACTGTTCCGTGACCTTGGCGAGACTGTTCTCTAACTGATCCATTCGAAATACCTCATTACCAGATTCACTCATGGTTGTTACTGTTCTTTTAATGAGCCTTGTCCATTCTCTAACCCAAACGGTATCTATGATGTCTTTTTGAGACATAGAGGGTGTTAACTTGATATATGTATGCATGAGGTGGATGAGATGCATGTAACATGTATAACATATTAAATCAATTAAAATTTTCAAACAAATCGGCCCGTTATCATTTTAGAATCTTTCGGGCTAATTTTCATAGGAGTGAACCCATCCCAGTTTAAATGGCCCAACGAGTTCACATCTTATGACAATGAGCCCAACTAAATCCAAATGGTAATGTTCCGAACACAATCACAAAGTGGCCCATCAACACTTAGACGCCTTTGGCCCAATAGTCATGAAATACGTTCTTGTCCCAGTTTAAACGGCCCAACAAGCCCATATCCCATGACAAATGGTCCAAATGGATCCAAACGATGATGTTCCCAAACACAAGCATAGAAGAAAGATAATGCAAACATAACGTAATAATTTCTACATAATGGCCCATCAACATTTCAGAAGCTTTGGGCCTAATAGTTATAAGGTATGAACTCGCCCCAGTTTAAATGGCCCAACAAGTCCGCATTTCTGACAATAGTCCAACTGTATCCAAATGAGGATGGTCCACAAGCACATATTCAAGGAAATAATTGTTACTTTAGCCAACCCGGTCTATGAGTGGGTTAGCAAGAGTATAGACAAAGGCTCTCACCGGCGAAGGATGGCCCACAACTAGGTCTCCCCATTCAAGGGTTCGAGCAACCAAGTGAGCGCACTCTTTTTTATACACTAAGGTATGTGCCAATGAGCTATGGTATGTGACGGACTGTCAAATGGATTTCCCGTTGTAGATTCCCCAGAGGGAAGGTGGAGTGAGGCTCACTTAAATACCCAAGCCTCTTAGGCTCTTATCGCTTGGTGTCAGGAATAAACAACGAGTCCTCCAAATTAGTCCATCATAATAGGCTACGAGTAGATGGCTATCTAGGTTCCTTCACAACTTTTCCTTCTAGAAAGGTAGTGAATGAAGAAAGACACCAAACCATTACCTAGCCTCAAAATGCCTTTGATTAAACCCTCACTTTATCCACTATAGACACGGTCAATTAAAACATAAAGCCAAACATTACAAGACAATATTCGGGGCCGATTCTCTATCCCCATTGGAGTCACCATACTATAGGACACAGAACTTGACGACGTTGTTCTAGGTTCACGGCCTAGTTAGGAGTACGGAATAGTCCGCGGAGGAACTAAACCGGAGAGATAACATGGAGTCGCCACCCAATGTGAACTGGGACAAAGATTTAAGGTCGCACTCACCCATCACAAGGGAATACCTCAAACCGCTGGGTTCAGAATGGTCCCTGACTTATGTCACTTGTGATGATATAATTTATGGAATTAATCAACCGAGTCTTCTCAATAATCATGATCAAGGGTACTTAGATCTAACATGCTTTCATCCAAATAACTCCACGCAATATAGCACAACAAGTATATTGGACCATTAAACCAAAGTAAACAAATAACTAATTAAACATGAACATAAAATAAATGAAACATCATGCATAAAGAATGAAGAAACAACATGCCTAAATAACACAATCATGCTTTGAAAATTAAATAACAAGACTAAATTAAATCATGCTTAAAATAATAAATAAACGACCTAGCATTATGACATGCTCAATACAAATTTGGATGAGACGAGATACATGTATCTTAAGTTGTAGGTGGCGTTGTATCCCGAGTGCAGACCATACTACTGTCCATTCGGAATCGGCTACGGAATTTACGTTTGGGTTTCCATCCGATATACCACAAAATGAGAACACATATCCCGCTCATCCAACAATCACATCATGCTTCAAAAGACTCTCATGCAATAATATTTTAAAATAAATGAAATAAAATGAAAGAAGATAAATAAAAAAGGGTGTCCTCAGGTCTAACCTCTTTTATCGTCTCTCGAAAGCGTGTTACACGGCTGTCGAAAGGGTCGATACTCCGCAACTTTTCTGGTTCACTAATCCAACGTTTTTCCCCATTGTTTCACTACTCGGGTTTCTATTTTCACTCCGTTTCGCTACTGTTTTCAAGGTATTTTCTGGTTACTATTTTAGGTTATTAAAGGTCTGTTTATAGAGAGGCTGAGTGGTCTGCTTGCGTGTCAAGGATTTAGGGTTTAGTTTGGTTGGTTGGTTTCATGAGGGGCAGGTGTGAGTGGAGAGTGGCGCTGGCAGTGGCTGTTTGGAGGTATATTTTCGGTGATGGAGGGCTGCTATTTGGAGGTATATTTTCGGGGATGGAGGGCTGCTGTATGGGGGAGATTTTCGGTGATGGGTAGAGGTTTAGGGGGATGCTGTTTTCGGTTATGGAGTGGAGGAGATGAAGGGAATTGTTTATGTTCTTCTTGTTGCTATTGCCGTTAGTGGCTAAGGCTCTTTGTGTTGTGAATTGTGAATATAAAACAAAAACACAAAACACGGAAAAAAAGGGAATGCAATACTGGGTTATATGTGTGCATGCCTGCATGAGTTCTCTTCGTGTGAGTTATCTGTATGAGCTAGAGGATCCATGTCTTGGTTAGGGGTTGTTTATATAGAGAAGGGATAGGGTTTCACCTTGTCTCACAAGGAAGGGATTTTGGCATTAAAGAGAGATATGATTTGGTGTTAGACAAGGAAAGCAATGGATTTGATGGGGGACATAATTTGTTTAGATTAGGAAGTCAATATCTTTAATTTGTTATGATTGATTTTAATTAGGCATGACATCTTTTTAATTTAGTATGTGATTTGTTTTAATTAGGTATGATTATATTATGTTTTATTTAATTGGTAAATGGTTTAAATATTTTATTTAATTCAAATACATTATTAATATTTACCTTAATATATAATTTAATATTTAATTTAATTTCCCATGTGTTTTAAATGTGTTTTATTAATTGGGATGTGTTTTATGGGTTTTGGGGGCTAATTGGGCTGGGGTGCGAGGCTAGCAGCAAAACCAGAAATATCGACTCCGTTCGAATGCCCATTTGAACGCTACACGAACGTCCGCAGTCCGCCTGATGTTCGAACGAAGTAACGAACGCAGCACTAACGAAGACAGTGAACTTACGAAATGAATATGATGACGTACTTATTCTGAATTTCCCATTCCGACCTCCGTTTCCCGCAATATCCTTTCACATGCGAAAAGGTAGTGCCTCCAACTGAGACTCATCATCGGGTTTCACATGCGAAAATGCAATGCCTATAATGATGTTAGTCACTTTTGAGTGATGTGAGTAGTTGAGGGCATTAATTGCTATTTTGGCTCCAAAATTTGTTTAACTTTTTGAAAGGCAAATACAATATTTTGGAAATCAAATTTTTGGTAATTATTTTTTAAGAAACACAAACCAACTCATCACTCTTCTCTCCTCTCCCTCTTGATTCGGCCAAGGGCAAAAATTCTTCTCTCTTAAATTTCTCTCAAAAGCCGAGAGATGCAAGAAGAACAAGGAAGAATTGTGGCAAATTTTTCTTATGCTAGCACATAAAGAGTCATCCAAAGGTGATAGGGAAACAAACCATTGAGCATGGAATCCATTGACAAAGCTTGGAGCTTGGAGATCATCCATGGAGTACAAAAGAGAGCCAAAGCCGTGAGCTTCAAGGAGGAGCAAAATTTTTGTGTTCGATGAATCGTAAAAGCCGATCAAAGTGAGTATTCCGCAACTTAAATTTTTCGTATTCACACATGTTTTACGCTTAAATCGATCTTGGTTTGACCTTAGAAACTTAACAAATTTACCATCATTCCTTCACCAAAACCCTTCACCAAAAAGTAATTAAAGTGACAAGTGATGTGACAAGTGATGTAACATGTGGGCCCCACTTGATTCAAAATTCGAGTGGGCCCGCGACACTTCCCGGGCTCGGGTTCACTAATTCTGAATTAAGGAGGTAATTAAATCAAATTTAATTAAATAATTATGCCTAATAAAATTACTATTCACGTCGCTCGTGAATTAATTCTAAATTAATTCGTTAGCCCGAATTGAAATCCAATTTTAATTCCGCGTCGAAATCTAATTTCGTTTAATATATCGAATATATTATTTTATCGATTAATTCCAATTAATCGTTCTCTCTCTTCAATAGTATTTTATCCCAGATAAAATCTCTCCGCAATTAATCCCAGATTAATTATGTTCGAATCATACGGCATCGGTGAATCTTCGAGAAGGGACCCAAAAGATCCCTGGATATGTTGGCAGTAAATTCGGTCGTCGGACTATCCGAATACGTACGTACCTCATACTACGTTTTTACCGATTAACGAGACATGGTTGGCTTCTAGCAAAGCATCGTGCCTACCCAATTCTCCAAAAATATTCTTAATGGAATATATAATCTATGTCAGGCGTAATATATGTAGTATTGCGTATTGGAATCCAATATCGGATGTCACATGCAAGGCATGGGGCTGGAATAGTGTATGCCCCGTACGAAGCATATATCAGATCACAAGCAACTAGTCTCTTTAATCCGATAATCATGACCATGTCATATTATCCCGATGGTTGCAACCAATTAGAGTACCAGTTCTGTATCCCTGCGTGATCATCATCTCCATATGACTGAAGTGATACTTCCATCTTGACATCATACCCAATACACTACGATTCTCAATAAACCCAGAAGAGGCGTACACAGAACCTGTTAAAGTCCTGGATGACCAAAACCAAAGCGTATTGATTGTCGCAAGTACTAGCGAAGCAAGTCTCAGGTTAAGACCAAATACACCTACCCTGATGCGGATTCCTATAGACACATAGTCATACTATCAATGGGATTCCGCGGGGTCTATCCAGAGTGAAGCTGTTTCCATACCATCGGTAAACACAACCTCGTATCACACTTGCATAAGTATCCAATACTTAAATATATGAGAACTATGTTGTTACGCTTCCATAACACGTACAAGTGAAATACTAGTCTATTCCGCATTATCGATGTCCAGTCTCGATAATACTACGACTAAGGATATTTAATGATTAAACCTTTATGGATTGATACTGTCTCATATCTTGTAATCCAGAACTAATCATAAGGACTTTTATCATTTATATATTTAAGTAATCAAATAACAAAATGATAAAATGCAATTTCATTGTCACATAGTTAATTTGTACAAAAATCACAATGTCTTTCACAAATAGTGACGCTATGGGTCATAATTGTCTAATAATCTCCCATTTGGCCTATAGCCAGTCACTCAAGCATCTAATACCTGAACTATGTACATGTCGCTCAAACTTTTGCTGAGGAATAACTTTCATCAGCGGATCTACAATGTTGTCTTCTAATGCGACCTTCTCGATCTTCACATCGCCATGATGTATGATCTCAAGAATCAGATGGAAACGTCGAAGAACATGCTTGGATCATTGATGAGACTGCGGTTCCTTAGCCTGCACTATAGCCCAGTTATTGTCACAATATAATGGAACGGGCTCAGCTGCTATTGGAACTACTCCTAATCCAATTAGGAATTTACGGATCCAAACTGCCTTTTTTACTGCTTCAGTTGCAGCAACATACTCCACTTCTATTGTTGAATCGGCAACAGTCTCTTGCTTGGAAGATTTCCAGCTTACTCTTTCGTTATTCAAACAAAATATGTACCCGGATTGTGACTTGCAGTCGTCCTTATCGGTTTGGAAACTTGCATCAGTAAACCCAGTTACCTGAAGTTCTCCATCTCCATAGATTAAGAAAGCATCCTTAGTTTGTCTAGGATACTTGAGGATATTCTTAACCGCCATCCAGTGACCATCACCTGGATCAGCCTGATAGCAACTACACATGCTCAAAGCATACGAGACATCAGGTCGCGTATATATCATGGCATACATGATCGATCCGACTGCTGAGGCGAATGGTATCTGACTCATGTTGTCTCTCTCATCTTGAGTTTTAGGACACAAGTCCTTAGATAGAGTGATGCCATGTGACACTGGCAACAGTCCCCTCTTGGACCGATCCATGTTGAATTTATTCAACACATTGTCAATGTACGTGCTCTGGGAGAGTCCAAGCAGCTTTCTAGATCTATCCCGGTAGATCTTTATTCCTAGAATAAAGGTTGCCTCTCTCAGATCCTTAATGGAGAATTTTAATGAAAGCCAAGCTTTCACCGATGTTAACATGAGAATGTCATTGCCAATAAGCAATACATAATTAATGTAAAGGACAATGAATGTCAGTGCGCTCCCACTAACCTTCTTATATACACAAGGATCATCCTCGTTTTGAACGAAATCATATTCTTTTATGATCTTATCAAAACATTTGTTCCAAGAACGTGATGCTTGCTTCAATCCATAAATGGATCGATTTAACTTACAAACCTTGTTTGCAAGTCTTGGTATAAATAAACCATAAGGTTGTTGCATATAAACATCCTCCAAAAGGTTTCCGTTAAGGAAAGCGGTTTTGACGTCCATATGCCATATCTCGTAATCGAAATATGCAGCAATAGCAAGCATTATCCTAATGGATTTAATCATGGCAATGGTGAAAAAGTTCATCGTAATCGACACCATGTCGTTGACGATACCCTTTTGCTACAAGCCTAGCTTTGTAAGTCTATACGTTGCCATCCATGTCAGTCTTTTTCTTGAAGACCCATTTGCAAAACAATAGGCTTTACGCCTTCTGGTGCATCAACTAATGTCCAAACTTGGTTGGTGTGCATGGAATCCGTTTCGGAATTCATGGCATCTTGCCATAAACCAGAGTCGATACCTTGTATCGCTTCCTCGTACGTAGCCGGTTTGTCTTCCTCAATAAGATTAATATCCACATGAGGTGAGATCAGAAACCTATACCTCTCAGGTTATTTTCTGACTCTCTCCAACCTACGCGGTCCTTTTGTATTCGAAGATTGTGGTACAGTCTCATCCCTGATGGACTGTTCATGTTCTGTTAAGGATTCTGTGCCATGAACAGTATCACTATGATTTTCATCGAGTTCTATTTTCCTCCAACTTATCACTGTATTTAGGAATTCATTCTCAAGGAAAACCGTATGTAGAGCAACAAATAATTTTTTATCTTATGGGTGATAGAAGTAATATCCTTTGGTTTCCCTAGGATATCCTACAAATATGCATTTATCCGATTTGGGTTCAAGTTTGGTACCTTCCAAACGTTTGACGTATGCCCAGCAACCCCAAATCTTCAGGAATGAGAAACCCGATTTCTTTCCTGTCCATATTTCATACGAAGTCTGTTGAACAGACTTTGACGGAACCTTATTCAAAATAAGTATTGCACTGTTCAATGCATATCCCAGAAGGAAATAGGTAGCTCTGTGTGACTCATCATAGACCTTACCAATGTCTAATAAAGTTCGGTTTCTTCGTTCAGACACACCATTTAATTGCGGTGTTCCTGGAGGAGTCCATTGTGAAAGAATACCATATTCTTTGAAGTAATTAAGAAAATCATTGCTCAAGTATTCACCACCACGGTCCGACTGTAATGTCTTAATACTTTTGCCGCTCTGTTTTTCTAATTCGTGTCTAAATTCTTTGAATTTCTTAAAGGTTTCCGACTTATGTCTCATAAAATACATATAACAATAACTTGATGCATCATCCGTAAAGGTTAAGAAGTATTCATATCCACCTTTAGCCAGGTTAGACATGGGCCCATATACGTCACTATGAACGAGGGCTAACAGTTCGGTGGCACGTGCACCTTTACCGCTAAAAGGTTGATTTATGCATCTTGCCTAATAACAATTCGCAGACGTCATATGAATTTGGATCAAATTCGTCTAAATACCCACTCTTCGAAAGTATGGATATACGTGTCTTGTTTATGTGTCCCAGACGATAATGCCACATATAAGTTTCATCTTTGTTACTTACTTTAAGCCTTTTATTTGTTACATTATATGTTTGAGACTGATTCATATTCAAAATATATAGACCATTATTTACATCAGCAATGCAAATTTCCATATCATTTTTATACATGAAACACCCAGTTTTTCTAAATACAAAAGTATACCCACATTGGGCTAACATAGATACATAAATAATATTCCTAGTCAAACTAGGTACATAATAATAGTCTGATAGTTTAAGTACATGCCCCGAGGGCAGTTCCAAAACAAAGGTGCCAACGGCCAAAACGGCGACTCGTGTCCCATTTCCAACGCGGAGGTCAATCACTTCTGTGGCCAGTCTCCTGCTAATCTGCAGATCCTGCAGATCCTGGACATCAACTCTCCAAGAGTTTGGTCTTGGTTCAACATGTTGTAGTTTATGATGAACCCACTCCAAGTGTCGAGGAGAGACTGTAGGATCAAATCTACTTAAGTCTCAGCCTCAAAGACGATGCCCATCTGTCTAAGCTGCTCAATGTCAGCAATCATATGTGACACATGGTGCTCAATAGACGTACCTTCTGACCTACGAGCGCGGAAGAGCTTCTTCTGCAACTCATATCTTTGCGATCTAAGATTAGATCGGTGAAGATCATGCAACTTCGCCATCATCTCATAAGGATCAAACCCCTTTTTTTGTCGACGGAATTGCGGAGTCATAGTAGCAAGCATTAACGATTGAGCAGTCGCGTTGTCATCGTTATGAGTCTTCCAAAGCTCTAGCTCAAGCAACTGATCAGGCTGGGGCTCAGGCCCAAGAGGCCTCTCTATGGTCTAGAGTAACTTCTCGGATCCAGAACAATTCTGAGATTCATATCCCAGTCTTGAAAGTTTGTGCCATTAAAGACATTGTCGCCCATGACAATATCCCTAATGCTTAACTTTCATGTCATTTTAACCGAAATAGTCCAATTATTGATTAACGATGTATGGGTACAGTCTAACTGTTACAAGAAAAAAATAATATATTAGTCCAACTAATAAATTTAATTGACGAAATAATTTTAAAGCGCGTAAAGCTGAGTATTTGAACGAAATTGCAAATTCAATACTAGCCTCCCACTATTTTTCAGCGAGCCTCTAACTCTCTGTTGAGTACTCGGGAAACCTAGTTTCCTAGTGGGCTAGGATCCCGTTAAATAACACACAACCTTGACTTTGGCCAACAAGCTGTATAATATTTAACTAGGTAGATCTCTAAGATCAATTGTATCTCATCCAATTCCTAGATCCGGTAGGTGGACCTCCAAGTCCGAAACATATATACAATATATATGCCAATATATCCAATATATTTTCCTAACCTTTTTCCTCTAAATCAACTAAGCCTTGGCTTTGGCACAACAAGCTTAATGATTCCAGTTAAGCGGAACCCATTGACTTTGGAAAGCTTCGTAATCGATGTCGATGGACAAGAAGTGATCTTGAATTTGGCCAATAAATCACAACTTGGACAAGACATACGATATGGAACAAAGCCTTCATGATTCAAACACATTCGCGATGGATAAAGGTCCTGACTTTGGCCAACAAACCAGTGCCAATCTTAGATATTGAGTAAGAATCACTCAATGGAAGGAAAACGCTTAATATTTATTGAGGGTTTTTTTCGCGTAAATGGCAACCAATTTATTATATTTGGTAGGTCTCATCATACATCCTTAAGCATGCATTCTAAAAGCATAATAAAGCGCGAAAGTAAATTAATAATGATATACGAATGGATATCTCACAGATTGTTCCTAGAACAAATCACTCCATTTCCTCTCCCCGGCTAGCACTATTCTTACTTCTAATTTAATTCGTATTCAATACTAATTCTATATTTAATTCAAAATTAAATAACTACACTTTTAAATGCGCCTTTAAGACTTAGATTCCAAATCTAATCTAAATGGGTCTCAAAGCCCAATTAACATCCAATGTCGTTTAATTAAAGTCCAATGGGCTTTCAATTAATTTCTTAAGGCATGGACTTTGGTCAATATAGGTCAAACCCAAATACCAAAGCCCAATTAAGGAATCACCCTATTTGCCAAGAAACCAATTTCGGCCTATAAGGCCCAATTAAACATAAAAGGCCCATTTGTCATATTTCGACTTAATGGAATGATTTAGGCCCAATTTTGGATCCAATCCAATTGACCTAAACCAACTTGGCCCAACCAAGCCCATTAGCCCCAAATACAACATTTAAAGCCCAATTCTAAATTAAGCCCAATTAATCAAATTCAAAAATTCCAAATTTCATAATTTAATTAATTAAAGTGTATTGCATTAATTAATTATCTAAATTAACATTTTCAAAAATCAATTTAATTAATTAATCATGCTTTAATTTGTTCAACACATGTCCAACATTATTGAAACAAAAAAAATCATCTCATTTCATGCTTCTCAAGGTCACAACATTTTGGGATTTTTTTAACCGATTTCGATTTCAATCCAATTAAATCATTAATCAATTTATCCCAAGTCTTTAAATTCATCTAATGATCAAAAGAACAAAAAAATATCACTACTTTAGGGCATATAACATTCGGCCATCATACAACATTTGGGGAAAATTAATCCAATTCAATTTTCTTCAAATTGATCATATATAACTCCAAGTTATTAACATACAAGCATACTCAAACAAACAATTTGATTAAAACATGCTCAAATCAAATTTACCCAAATTTTAGTATATAAACCCTAAGTATATTCATGCTCATTAGGCTCTGATACCATTGTTGGTCTCTAAGACATCCAAGATCAATATAAGCAATGAAATAATGTGAATACAAAAGTAAAGTATGGCGGAATCATACTTACAAAGATCAGTTAGGATAGGTCAAATACAAAAATTTGTTCCTCCAAGTTTCGGCCAAGCTCCAGTTTTGGGCATGAAATCCAAGCTCCAAGCTTTTGAGTTGATTCCAAGCTTTTGGGATGGTTTCCCTATCACCTTGGATGATTCCTTGTGTGTGCTAGCACTTAGAAAATTTTGCAACAAAAACTTCTTATTCTCCTCATAGTTTCGGCCAAGATGAAAGTAAATGGAGAGAGTGTTTTGGCTTCCAAAACTGTGAGTGAGTGAGAGAGAATGAATGAATAACTTGTGTTAATTGATTTCAAAAATCAAATGATATACCAAATCTAAAAGTTTGGTAAAATTCATTCCCATCATTACACACAAATGTGTCATACAAGTTACCATCATTCCTTCACCAAAACCATCACCAAAAAGTAATTAAAGTGACAAGTGATGTGACATGTGGGCCCCACTTGATTCAAAATCCGAGTGGGCCCGTGACACATCCCGGGCTCGGGTTCACTAATTCCAAATTAACAAATTTTCCGTTACGACGTAATTAAATCAAATTCATTAAATAATTATGCCTAGTAAAACTACTATTCACGTGGCTCGCGAATTAATTCTAAATTAATTCGTTAGCCCGAATTAAAATCCAATTGCAATTCTGCGTCGAAATCTAATTTCGTTTAATATATCAAATATATTATTTTATCGATTAATTCCAAATTAATCGTTCTCTCTCTTCAAATAGTATTTTATCTCAGATAAAATCTCTCCGCAATTAATCCCAGATTAATTATGTTCGAATCATACGTCATCGGTGAATCTTCGGGAAGCAACCCAAGAGATCCCTGGATATGTTGGCAGTAAATCGGTTGTCGGACTATCCGAACACGTACGTACCTCGTACTATATTTTTACCGATTTACGATACATGGTTGGCTTCTAGCAAAACACCGTGCCTACCCAATTCTCCAGAAATATTCTTAATGGAATATATAATTGTAGGACACAGAACTTGACGACGCTGTTCTAGGCTAGTGGCCTAGTTGGGAGTACGAAATAACATGGAGTCGCCACCCCGGCGTGGAACCGGGACAAAGATTTAAGGCCCCACTCACCCCTCGCAAGGGAAGACCTCAAACCGTTGGGTTCGGAATGGTCCCTTACTTATGTCACTTGTAATGATGTGATTTATGCATAAACTAACTGAATATATTCAACACACATGTTCAAGGGTACCTATGTCTAGTTTGTATTCATCACAATAACTCATAATCTAAGTTTACATGCTTGAAAGTAAGTCTTTAAACGGCAAACACACAATATCACACAATGAGCACATTGAACCATTAAACCAAAATAAAAAAATAGCATTTCAAACATAATTATAAACTAAACAAAATATCATGCCTAAAATAATGTAATCATGCTTTGAAAATAAATAATAAACTAAGCCAAATCAAGCTTTAATAACAAATAAATAACCTACGAACTACAACATGCTCAAACACAAGTTTGGATGAGACGAAATACGTGTCTCTTAAGTGGTACGTGACGTTGTTATCCCGAGTACAAGCCGCACTACCGTCCATTCAGATTCGGCTACGGAATTTACGTCCGAGATTCCATCCTATATACCACAAAAGGGAACACATATTCTGCTCATCCAACAATCACATCATGCCTCAAAGGACTCTCATGTGATAATATTAAAATTAAATAAAATAAACGAAAGATGATGAATAAAAGGGTGCCCTCAGGTCTAACCTCTTTTATCGTCTCACGAAAGGGCGTTACACGGCCGTTGGAAGGGTGAATGATCCGCAACTCTTTTGGTCCACTAACACAACGTCTTTCCTTGCTGTTTTGCTGTTTGGGCTGTTGTTTTTTACTCCGTTTCGCTGCTGTTTTTGGTATATTTTTTATCACTATTTTAAGGGTTTAAGGGGCTGTTTTGGGACAGATTTGGCGGTTATTTGGACTGGTTTGGACTGTAGTTTTGGAAGGGTTCCAGGGGCAGTTTTTTAGTGTGTTTTCCGGACAGTTTTAGGGAGTCTTGGATGTGTGGCAATGGGCAGTTTTGGGAGTCTTGGATGTGCGGTAGTGGGCTGTGAAGAGTGAGTGTGTGCGTGAGGCTGTGAAGTGATGGGCAGTGGCGTGGATTGAGTGAGTGTGTGGTGTGAGTGAGGGGCAGTGGTGTACTGGGCGTGAGGTGAGGGGGAAGTGGCGTGTGGCGTGCTGGGTGTGAGGTGATGGGTAGTGGCGTGCTGGACGTAGTGTGAACATGGGGCTAGGGTGCATGAGCTGGGCGTAGCATGAACGTGGGGCTAGGGTGCATTAGTTGGCTGATGGCTGCTTGGACACGTGAAGGGTGTTGGAGAGAAGGTCTGAGTGCCGTTTGTTGAGTGGGGTCATGTGAGGGTAGTTTAGTCGGTTATTTTGGTGGGGTGATGTGAGGGTAGTTTAGTCGTGAGATGGGCAGTGGATTGTGGAGGGTTTTGCGTGAAGGAAGGGGCTGGTGGCTTCGTTGAAGTGTGAAAGAGGGCTGGATGCTTGGTGCAAGGTCAATAGGATTTTTATGCTTGTGCTAGTGGGCTGGTGGCTGTTTGGCATTGGTCAAAGCGTGACTTTGGTTATCTGTTGATGCGCTGAGTGGTGAAGGCTAGACGTGCGTGTGTTGAGGGACAGGTCTGTGCGTGAAATTGGGCTGCTTGGGGGGTTCTTTTCCACGACAATTTGAAGGGATTGTAGGAGGTTTTTGGGCGTGAATGACTAGGGTAATTTTGTGTGAATGTTGTGAGATTCAGCCAGGGTTTGGTTCGGCTTGTTGTGAGGAGAGAGGAGAGAGAGGAGAGCTTTGTGTGTTTTTCTTGTTTTTTTTCATGAGAATGAGCGAGGTTGAATGTGTTGGTTAAGGGTTTTTTTTATAGGCCAATGGAGGGGGTTTACCTTGTTGGAGAAGGAATATGATTTGTGTGTTAATTGAGAGATATTTTTAATTATTAGGTGATAGGGAAAATCTTTAATTAGGGGAATTGATTTGATTTGTTCTTTTTAATTAAGGATATGATTTATTAAAATTGGTAGGTGATTTAATTAAATAGGAATGTGATTTATTTTAATTAGGAATGTTATTTATGGAATTTAATTTGAATCTTGTAATTTGGGAAAGGATTTAATTTGTGCATGTGTTTTAATTTAATTTAATTGGATTTATTTAGTTTAGGAATGTATTTAATTTATTGGTTTTAATTTAATTTGTGACATGTATTTTAAATGTTTTAATTATTTTAGTTTGGGCTGGGGTTTTTAAATAGAGGTCCACAAGCGAACTCGAAGCGAAACAAGCGAGTTAAATCAAACAAAATTCTAATTTCCAACTTTACCCTTCCAACGTCCATTTCCTGCGGCTTTCACAACTAAAGAGGTAGTGTCTCCATACGAGACTCATCATCGGGCTGATATGCAAAAATGCAGTGTCTACAATAATCTATGTCAGGCGTAGTATACGTAGTATTGCGTATTGCGATCCAGTATCAGATGTCACATGCAAGGCCTGAGGTTGGAATAGTGTCTGCCCCGTACGAAACATATATCAGATCACAAGCAACTAGTCTCTTTAATCGGATAATCATGACCATGTCATATTATCCCGATGGTTGCAACCAATTAGAGTACCAGTTCTGTATCCCTGCGTGATCATCATCTCCATATGACTGAAGTGATACTTCCATCTTGACATCATACCCAATACACTACGATTCTCAATAAACCCAGAAGAGGCGTACACAGAACATGTTAAAGTCTTGGACGACCAAAACCAAAGCGTATTGATTGTGGCAATTACTAGCGATGCAAGTCTCAGGTTAAGACCAAATACACCTACCCTGATACGGATTCCCATAGACACATAGTCATAATACCAATGGGATTCCGTGGGGTCTATCTAGAGCGAAGGTGTTTCCGTACCATCGGTAAACACAACCTCCTATCACACTTGCATAAGTATCCAATACTTAAATATATGAGAACTATGTTGTTACGCTTCCATAACACGCACAAGTGCAATACTAGTCTATTCCGCATTATCGATGTCCAATCTCGATAATACTACGACTATGGATATTTAATGATTAAAACTTTATGGATTGATATTGTCTCATATATTGTAATCCGGAACTAATCATAAGGACTTTTATCATTTATATATTTAAGTAATCAAATTACAAAATGATAAAATGCATTTTCATTGTCACATAGTTAATTTGTACAAAAACTACAATGTCTTTTACAAATAATGAGGCTAAGGGTCATAATTGTCTAACAAAACCCACCTCTGTATGCAACTAGATACAAATATGGAATTGACGGATAACATGTGCAATTGTAGAGGACTAGGGGGACGACGATACGTAACACCTTTAAATACTAGTTCAGGACTAGTGATGACAAATGCCTCTAGATCTAACCCCAAACTCCTAGTTTTTCTTATTTTACAGGTATTCTCGAAGGACGAGCTCGGAAGGACGAATATTGATACAGACACTAGAGGGTTTGAGTCTACTATAGTGTGTGTAGAGTTTCAACATTATCAATGTCAAAGTAAAAGTTGTATGTCGTGCACTGTATTGAATAAGTTATTAAAATGTGCTACCATATTATTATCAGAGTTGTGACATGTAGTACACTATATGATTGTTTGAGATGCATTTCATATCGTTGAGTTAGGGCAAAGATCCCTAAGCAATTGAAAGTCATATGAGATTAGTTCAGTTAAAATGATTACAGCCAGATAGTCAGAGGCTCAAGGGGTTAATACGGCTTATTCCCTACCGGTAGCATCTCCCAGATTATGGATGTTACATAGTTGATCTAATCAACTTATTCATATTGAAGTTAGAAATCAACTTATTCATATTGAAGTTAGAAATGATGCCCTTAAAGGTGGGAGTCAATGACTGTAGGATCAAATCCACCTTAACCTTGAACGTTAGTCTTAGATCAATTGTATATGTTTGATCAATCAAAGTGATCATTTGAAGCAACATGATAGCAGACTAGAGTCACATCCTTCATCTTTATCCTGAATAACTTACCAGTTACATCGTATATAACAGTTTCACTACTTTCACCATTCAACTCTTGTTGGTGTTCCATGATTTCTACCGAAGAGTCCACCCTCTCATACTACTCTTGTACAGCTGAGCTCATAAAGGCTTTGATGTAGCTTCTTACCTTAAGCTCATCCTCTTTCCAATTATAGAAAACTGCGGTCTCTTCATCAGAGGTATCATCATCAATAGGATTAGGATATTTCATATCAAGAACATAATAGAGACGTTCGTAATCCAAGACGATCTTGAGCTTACGATGCCAATCTAGGAAATTAACGCCATTGAGTTTATCTTTGTCAAGTATTGATGCTAGGGGATTCATTTTGTATCACATACTCTGTTTAAAACACAAGTTGTTTAATTATTTTGTAATAAATATTTAAACAAAAACTAAGGTCTTTTAAATAATGTTGCTCCCACTAATTTTGCTCAAATTCCTCATTCCTCTATGAAGAAAATGGAAATATTATTGGATATATTTATAATGGGACGTCGAGTTCTCATTGTTAATGTCGTGCCTCATATGATGGGTTTTGGCACTTCATTTGCAATGAGTCAAAACTCATTTTATTTGTATCTCTATATAAGGCTCGACATTTCCACCTCTAGCCTATATGTCCTCACCTAATGGTTTTGACATATTCACATAGTTAAGCTAGGCCCAACACCTTTCGTCATGTAACACATGTGATTGGCCCTCACCTAATGGGTTTTGGGTTGCAATCATTAGGCTATATATACGAACATGTCAAATAGTACTTAAACATATAAGGGTCCATCACCTAATGGGTTTTGGGATCAACAAAAATATTCAGTGGACTATTTGATTGTGTTGGAAGGTTAATGCTAATATTAAATCTTGGGGATTATTTAATTATTCATATCGTATACGATTTAGGTCTTTTCTTTTAGTGTGTCTCGATGTCTTTGTATCTTATAATTTATCGTGCATAAGCACATTTAGCACATAACTTTTATGTTTGGCTCTAGACGAGATGGATCTTAATCTTTTATTAACACTTTAATAAGACTGTTCCATTTGGTTTAAGGCAATCCTTCACAATTCGATAACTAGGGAAAAACTCCCAGAGGATGAGGGGGTCCGGTGTGACCACTTAAGTTCATACCTTCTTAGGCTCTTATCGCCTTAGTGACAGAGTGTCTTTAGTACCGCTTTGTTCTAGAAAGTCTTAGACTTTCTTGGCTTGAATAGTCCTATTACTAATCTTGAAACTTTTAAAAGATTATACATTGATTATCAATAATGTCTTAATAATATTAAATAATTAAGAGATATAATCAAAGTTGTATTAGGATTCTTATGGTGATTAATTTTAATCCAATTAAAATTTTACATAGGTTTAACTTCCTAAGAAGTTATTTAGTTCAAAACTAGGAACAACTCAATTTCTATTAGAATTCTTTCCAAAAATAATTTTAATGGAAAAGGAAATTCTAATCTTGCACAAATTTTAATTCTGAAATTTTGTAAAATATTTAAGATTTCAGAATTAATTTAACCTCTGATTATTTTGGATATTTGTAATAAAGTCCTAAAACTTTCAGAATTTTACAAATTGGTCCTGCGGAATCTTCAATCCTGAATTTTTCAGGTTCTGTCCAACAAATTGTTTCGTGTAGTAGACGACCTTTCCAAATTCCGATTGAGTTGAAATTTTACAGAGTCGTTAGTCTAAAACTACTTTAAGGATTGTGGTAATGTTGTTGCTGATGTAAACAATATACTATTAAATTAATCTAAATTAATTTTAACATGCATGCAATAAATATTTATTTATCAACATAAATAATATTTACTAATAATAAAACATACATTGATGTACTTATTATCTTTCACGAGCCTTTTGAATGTCCTCCTTGATTTTTCCCTTGTAGTAGTGCACCAATCGTTGCACCTCTAGTTGGCACATTATGAACAAATCGCTCCCACTGTTGAGAACAAAAGAAACTATTTTCTTGTTTAGGATGTTAAAGTCTTTAGGAACGAATTGGAACTATTCCAAGAAAGAGATCCAAAACAAATATGTGTATATATAACATATATACATGCGGCAACCTTATGTTTATATACAAAACAATTTTCCTTTTTTCAACAGCGCGCACACACACATTATATATATATATATATATATAATATATATATATAGATATATATATAATATATATAGATTATATATCAAGCCATTTCATTTGAAAATTTGATGCTTTCCTTGACGTTCTAATAAGGATCTAAGGATTGTATCTTGTGTGTTTAGTTTTTATAATTTAAATTATGTATTTTTATTTCCAGTAATAGTAGTAGTTTATTTTCTTTATCTTTCTTTTATGTTTTGTAGTTAAATTTTCCGCCGGGGGAAGGGTGAAACTTTTATTATTATAGTTTTGATTAATCTCTCTTAATTATAATATGGAAATTATAATCTAATAATATGGACGAAATTTGATACCGCTTTAATGTCTGGTTTTATTTATTTGAAATAATATGACATCGTCTATATGGCCAGTCTTTAGGTGACAGATGATTATCTCCTATTTAGCTGGTTTATAGACAAATAATTACACCGCTTTTATGGTCGGTTGGACTTAATTGAAAATCTGACTTAATCAGGATACCGCCTATATGGTCTGTTGGTAATATCCATGGTAATTTCTATATTATAATTAGGAAGATTTCTAAATTAGAAATATTAAAGGTGGATCCCCTAACCCATAATATTTTATTTTTATTCTAGGAAGTGATAAATACAATATTCACATGTTTAATAACTGATTTAAATAATATTTATGTTTAATGCTTTAGTTTGTTTATTGAATCTTAAGTTTAATGCTTCTTGTTGCCTGATCACCAATAAGATTGATGTGGTAAACTTAAAATGAACTGGAAAAGGGATTTTAGGTTTCAGCCTTAGATTCAATAGCTCCCGATCTCACTTAAGGATAGATAACCCTTAATAGATTTCCTTCCATGATAGACATATACCTGTCGGGCGGGGGTAGCCATCATTGGAACTTGAACTTAATGAATTCAGGTAACTTGGTTAAAATAGACATATGATTAATTGGGTTATTTGGGTGTTTACATCTGACCATCGACAGAGGCGTTTGCATATCTTCGTGTTCCAAGTTAACAGACTAATTTATTTCACATGTATAAGAAAATCAATTCATCATTAGAATAATATTGTGTGGAGTCATAACTCTAGATGTTTGTGCCTTTTGTTTATTTTCCTTGGTATTTTCTTTTTTATTTTTATTTATTTATTTATTTCACAAATCCACATTCAACCAACCAAAAGCAATCATTCCATTATCCCTTTAATTAGATACGTGTAAACATTTAGCATTAATAATTAATAACAACAATAGAAATTAAGTCCTCGTGGGATCGATATTTTTATAATACTTGAGCGATACATGCGCTTATGTTACATGTGTGATTTCACCGATCAAGTTTTTGGCGTCGTTGCCGGGGACTTATTTTTCTTACGTTATTAATTTTGAAACTATCTAATTTACTTGTATCTAATTTTATTTATTTTTATTTGTAATTTTTATTTCTTTCTCTTATTTTCAGGTGGTTGAACAATGGAACATTATTGGGTGATTGAAAGATTACGAGCTTTACTAGAAGAAGATACACCCCAAATCAGGGAGCAACAGTCCGATTTTCATAGGTCTGTTGTATAGCCCAACAATTGTCCCTGGATGTCAGAGCTATACAATAAAACATTTGCCCAATCATCTTAGAATGCAATGGGGAGATGTGAGATATGTGATGGTAACCACCAGAGCGATCAATGCATATATCTCTCAGGGTGGCAGAACTATCAGAATATTTCAAGGTATGATGAACCATCATATTTCACTAACCCATATTCTCCATCTTATCTACCATCTACCTATAATCTTCATCAAGAACCAGAAAAATAAGAGGAAGATCAGTTGATTCACATGCTCAAAGATTGGGTCGATGAACGGGAAGCTCAATTTGATGCATAATTTCAGAGTCAAACAAAATCCATACAGAGGATGACAGATCAAATTAGACAATTAATAGAAAACCAGAATTACATATCTCAAAGAGCAAATGACACTAATGAAGCCTTCGAGTACCTAGAGTTCCATGATGACATATTAATAGGTGTGCAATATCAAGAATCTGAGGTATCATTTCAGGAGCCCGAACCAAGAAAGTCTCAATTTGATTTTTATTATTCATCGGACTCTGACGAAGATCAAGAAGTAGAGCTGTCTGTACCAACTGCATCAGTAAGTGAGGATGAAATTTTGCATCCTCAAAATGAAGATCTTGAAGCATGCATTGCACTGATGTTTGAAGAAGAGCTACCCGAACCATTCATACCAACCACAGAGGATGAAGACCTAAAATCAGACATATCTTTACATCCCAGGTTGACACTTATGGAGCATGCATTTCACAGATGACAGATGAAGAACTGAATACGGAAATTTTAAAATACATATGTGAAGAAAAGATGGAGCAAAATGCAAAACAAATGGATGAGCAAATGTCGGACCATATTGAAGATCTCATGCATTCAGGAGAAACATCACTGTTTTGGGGAGTACAAATCAAAGATATCGCCCAGAAGCTTGACAGAATGGAACTCCCATTCAAAGTAAAGCACCATACGAGACCTCCTGATTTTCTTTCTTTCTTTTCAAGAACCACTGGAGCGACAAAGTTTAAAAAGGAGGCACAAGCACTGAATGAGATAAAATTCTTTTTGCCACTTTACCGTTGGAAGAGACCTATCAAAATCAATGCACATGGGATCGTCTTTAATCTGACAACCACTTCAGCTTTGGAAATCATGCTCGAGACACAGATCATCTAAGTTGCAGTCACCCTCGCAAGTATCATGGGAGAAGTCTGAGAGGTTTATGAATATTTGATTATTATATTGTTGTCATGTTGAGGACACTGTTTTTTTATCAATAAGTTATTGTTTTGATTTGCATTGACGTTGTGGTCACTGAGCCCTTAAGTGTTGATTGATGTTGTGGTAAGGGTGGCAGAAAATCCCGGGCCCGGGCTTTGGCCCGACCTGGGGTAAAAAGAACTCGGGCCGAGCCCTATAATTAAAAGCCCGGCTCGGGCTCAGGCCCGAGCCGGGCTTAGCATTTTTGGAACGGGCCAAAACCAAAAAAAACATATATATATATATATATTAATATGTTTGTAGCATTTTTATTTGTTTGTAGCATTCAAATTGTTAATTTATCGATGAAACTTTTAATTTATTTTTGAATTATCTTTGCATATATTGTGAATGTATTTTGTGTTTGTATGTTTTTAATTTGTTTTTTTAAAAAATGGGCCGGATAAAGCCCGGGCCCAGGAAAAGCCCGAGCTCGGCCCATTATCATCCTTATGTTGTGGGCACAGAGCCCTTAAGTGTTGACTCTAATCTTGATGTGTTTTGTGAGGACCTGAGGTCCTTTTGTATGTTTGATGTTTCATTAGGTTTCGATTTGATACTGGAATGTGATCTAAGTTGTCCAATTTTGAGATATATCATGTCCGTTTTTATTGTAAATTTAGAGGCTTATGGAGATGGATTAATCCTGTCTCCTACCGGTAGCACCTTGCCTCTGGCGGAGTGTTACACAGAACCTAACCAATTTTTTGGATTTCGAGTCTATTATTACTTGTTATTGTATTTTGAATTATTTTAATAATTTTTTCATGATTTTTTTATTATTTGATGTGGATCAGGATGCAAACTCTGACTATTAGCTCTTACATAATGAATTAGAATTTTTATTTGAGAATTGAGAGATAAAAGAATGAGGTATGAATATTATGTGTAAGTAAATCATTTGTCTCACTTATAATATAAAATCGATAATATCCAAAACTTTTACTTGATCAATACGTAATATATATGTTCAAGGCGTACAAAATGCCGACCTTGTGTTAGTATATATAAAAGTTAAATATTTTTAAGCCTCCCCATCACGCCACGTGGTAGCTTCATATTAAAGTTATAAAATTAAAACAATAAATATATTAAATAAAAATCATATTACAATAAAAATTACATATTATAATTTTATAAGAATTCTATTATAACAAGAAAATATAATAGACTATCCTATTAAAATTTTAAAAAAACACTATTAAATTGTCTATAATTAACATAATATCTACAATTAATTTTTTATTAATAAAATATAAAATTTAAATATGTCTAAAATTAAATTTTATTATAAAATTATAAAATTAAAATAATAAATTATTAACATAAGAAACCTAATACAATATAAAAACATAATCTATCATTAAAGTAAGAAATATATTAATTTAATTAACTAATATATTAATTTATTATTATTAAATTAATAAATTAAAATAAAGAAACCTATTATAATAAGAAAATATATTATAATCTCTCATTAAAATAAAAAAGATATGTGACACTTAATCTCTACAATGATTGTTTATTATTAAATTATAAAATCAAATTATCTTTACAAATAATTTTGAATTAAATAAAAAATATATTACAATAAAAATACTGTAACATCCCCCTTTAGGAGATGCCACCGACAGAGAGTAGACTGATCTATCCCCCCGAGCCTCTAACATACTGACTGAGATCTATAATTCAACTCTATCTCAAATGTAAACTCATATATGAGACCATTGCCCAAATCAACAACATGCAATGTACTTTAATACTTTTAACTGTATACTCAAATACACTTCTTTTTACAATTATGTTCATGAACACTTTTAATACACTACCAAGCCTCATGCATTACTAATGACTAATGACACGCTCAAAAGTGGTTCTTTACTCACAAGTGTAAGAGTGTCAAAGTAATAAAATAATTTGGTAAGTCTGAGGTCGATCCACAGGGAATAAATTTACTAAAATGGAATGATAAATAAAGCGAAAAGAATAAGGTTTGATTGTTGAAGTTGTTGGAAACTTTTAGATGAAAAAGCAATAATAAAATAAAATACTGCAGTTAGGGGATCTACTTCTACTATTTCAAATCTAGAAATCTCGCCTTACTAATCCAACCATATAGGGGCAGCAAGATATGTCCATAACTAATCCAAATTAAATCAAGTTTTAATCATTAGATTTCAATTTATTTATTATAATATAAGCGAGATTGATCTAAGTTTTCATTATAAAAACTTCACTATTTACCACAGAAAAAAGAAATTAGCTACAAATTTTGTAATTAAAACCAGTAGTAATTTTATTACTGAAAGAAAAAGAAATTAAAGAAATCTTAAATAAATAAACACACAGGCACTCTCTTCTCAAAAATCTATAGAGAATTCAGAAAAAGTATGAAAATTTCTTATGTCGGAGGCTTCAATTTATAAAAAAAATTTTGTCCTCGCGTTGCGATACCAAAGTTGTGCTCGTCATGACGCTGCTGACAGCTGTATACATGTGTCGAAAGATTAGGGAGTTGCGACACTAAAGTCTTGTGTGTCGGGACGCGATAGGCGGTGCCTACAATCTTTTTGTCTTCATGGGCGTGTCGCGACGCTAAGTCCTTGCGCATCATGATGCGATGCTGATTTTCTGTTTTTGCCTTTTTCCAAGTCTTGTTTTTCCTGTCGAGATTTCGAGCAATATTTTACCTACCAAATAATAAAAATACACAATCAAAACTATACAAAACATAATGTAAAATATTATTTCACAGATGTGCCAAATTAATGGGATTATTGAAACTATGAGTGTTTAAATGATTGATTTTTCGTATAATAAATATGCACATTTTAGTGTTCATCACACCCCCAACCGGCTTATTACTAGTCCTTAGTAATTCAAGCGAAAAATAAAAGAAAAAATTATTATCCAAGTTAACAATTATTTTCTTTCTTTTTAAATGATCAAATAAATAAATTCTCTCGTAATTTTTGCCATTCTTTCATATTCTCATAAAATAAGGTATTAATCAATTGGTTGTGCCCACAATATTCATAGATATTTGTCGAAAAAAGAGTAATATTTTTGTCCTAAAATTACATTAGAGTTCACACCTTTTGGAAATGAAAGTTTATTTACAGATACATCTTCAATCCTTATATCGAGGTTTGGGCCAGTGACTCCCAAACCATTTGATCTTAGGCCACTAGGTGTTAAGATACCCTTACAGACTTAATTCCTCAGATCTCAGATATATATATAAAAATGTCTGATTTCTTTAAGCTTTCTTTTTAACCTTTGTTAAAAGCTTTGGGCCAGTGATTCCCAGACCTATTGGCCTTAGGTCACTAAGTGTTAAAACACCTCTACAGACTTAGTTGCTCGAGTTAAAGAGGCTATGAAAATGAACTTATTTAGCATTACCATTTTACGCTAACAATCACTACTTACTGAGGCAAGATGTCTGGTTACTAAGTAAAATCTTTATCGTCATTTATTAAACTAAAACAAGCTCTACCATTTTACGCGAACAATCACTACTTACTGAGGCAAGATGTTCGGTTAGTAAATAAAAGCATGATTATTTTTTTTTATAACACATATTTCACTGCCTTAGGTGTTACCTCCAACAAACTAGAGAACTGAATATTACAAAATTTTCACTTGCTACCAATGAGTATATGTTACCATGTCGTTGATAATATCTATAAAATAAGCATAAAAAGATCAAATTTAATCAATATTATGGAGAATTCACAAATTTAAATGATTCGATATGAAAGGAATAACAAATAACTTGTTACGAATTATTTTGAGATGCATCTCAATTGCAAAAATTCCTTACACAGCCACCTCCGAACAATAATTCCACTTGGTTAGAAAACAATTTGTTGTTAGTTTGTTTGTATATATATGTATATATATCCTTACATATAAAATAACAACAGAGTAAAATTTTTTTTTTTTGAATAAAAACAACAACGAAAAATGAAAATTATATTATAAACTATCCCCTCTCCCAAACCAAAATGAGATATTGTCTCCAATGTTTAAAGAAAAGTGAAGTAGAGTTTAGAAGATATCACTTGGTTAGTGTGGAATTGACAGTTATAGTTATGACTAAAGATTATAGATTAAAATCCAAGTTTACTCTGCGTTTTTTGCCACGATCGTTACCGGACCAGTTCAATTTGGAAAGAATATGGTCGATTTTTGGTTAATAAGCTAAGTGTTTGTCAATTAAATCATCAGCTTTTCTTGTATTTATGAAGATATCATTTACTGGATTTGAAACAAACCCATTTCTTTTGGCATTTTCAAGAAATACAAAAGAAAATTGAAAAATCCATTAACATTAAATAGCCTAATGGGTTTTTGGTGAATATTCAAGTTTGCATATGACTCAAATGTGAATATTTCTTCCAATATGCCCAGCCCACCTGATAAAGCAATAAAAGCGTCAGCATGATTGATCATTTCAGTGAGTATTTCAAACATAACTGGGACAATATATTCTTCTCCATTTGATTTTCCCATGATGTTGTCCTTTATTAAGGGTTTTGGAATGATCCCCAAAACCTGACGGCCACCATCTTATATAGCCTTTGAAATACACCTCGTCAATCCAAAATTGCCACCGCTATATACTAAGTGCATGTTTTTGTTTTCCATAACTCTACCCAATTCTCTCGCAGCCTCAAAAATTTTTGCTTTAGTTCCAGAGCTAGTTCCACAAAACACACAGATATTAGTGACTTATTTTCTTGAAATTGTCTCAATTTTAGTTCTCTCTCTTATCTGGATGTGTTGAAGAGAGAAGTGGCGAGCTGAATTTATAGATCCTGAAAAAGGGTGAGTAATAAATTATCCTCCGATCAGATGGTGGTTCGATTTCAATGACCAAGGTTGACATATAGCAATATACCAAGGCCCCCAAATGAGAAGGAAAGATATATACCCATTCTGAATGCGATTTACATATGATAGGGTCCCTCACCTCACTGTTTCCCCACCATTTGACCTAAGGTATGGAAAGTGTCTACCCATATAGTCAAAGGTATGATTTTGATAGTGTCATAGTGTCTTCCGCTGTGGCCACAATCTCAAGCACTGATCACATATATCAACCTGTAAACTGGAATACTACTCATATAAGAAAATATTATCCGAGAGAGTGGCGATTCTTTGTTGTATCTTTACAAACTTCATGTGTTTCAATAAATGACCCAATCATACCCTTATGACTGGATCTTTTGAACCGAGGAAGGAGAATGTCAAAGTCATTTGATCCACATATAAGATTGTAAAGACCTCAAGTCTAAGGACTAGTCATGTAATCGATACATGAAAGTTCTCACAGACATATGGGATAAACACTCCATGTGAAAACTTTTGGTGGTCAATTCGATGGACACGAGCAACTCATGCATCCATGTGATACACCAAGCGGACGAATCTATGCTAGTAGCCTATGAGATTGGCTACCCCACTTAAGGGCATATCATATCATCATGCTAGTTCTCTTCGCTTTGTGAACGCCAATATTATTCATAAAACTATGACTCTGAACGTTTGAGAGTAATGATTCTCATAAGGCGTGGAAGCCATCATCATATTACTCCAAGGGCTTTATTACAGTGTTTAATGATTCATATAATTTATGTAAGACACGTATAATAAAGATTTCCATTTTATTAATTAATGAAAATATTGAAAATACATGTACATATAGCCCATCCATAAGTTGGGTATAGGGCATATCCCTAACAATCTCCCACTTACACTATAGCCAACTAGTATGAATCTGGACACCATACTCTCAGGTGTGCCTATCATGCTTTTGTTGAGTCATCCCTTTAGTCAGAGAATCTGCAAGATTATCTTCTGTGGGTATTTTCTCTATAATAACTTCTTTTCTCTCAACAATCTCCCTGATGAGATGAAATCGCCTGAGTACATACTTGGATTTCTGGTGGGACCCTGGTTCCTTTGATTGAGAAATGGCACTCGTGTTGTCACAATACATCGTGATGCCATTCTTTATCACGTGAAGCACTTCCAGCTCCGCTCCGATGAACTTCTTTATCCAAATCGCTTCTCAAGCTACCTCAGATGCTGTAATATACTCGGCTTCAGTGGTGGAGTCCGTTGTAGTTGACTACTTTGAGCTTTTCCAACTAACAGCTCCGCCATTCAAAGTAAACAGATATCATGTTTGCGATCTACTGTTATCCCTATTGGTCTAAAAGCTCACATCACAGTAACCAATGACTTTCATCTCAAAACAATCTCCGTACGTCAAAAACACATCCTTAGTTATTCTCAAATACTTTAGGATTGTTTTGACAGCTGCCCAGTGTTGCTCACCAAGATTTGCCTGATACATGCTCGTTATGCTAAGAGCATAAGAGACATCAGGTCTTGTACATAGCATGGCGTACATGATCGATCCAATTATTGAAGCATAAGGGATCCTACTCATACGCTCTCTATCTGAAGGAGTATGTGGACATTGCTCATTCGATAATTTGATTCCATGAAAAGTAGGTAAATTACCTTTTTTGGAATCTTCCATTTTGAATCTATTCAAAACTTTATCTATGTACGTAGATTGAGAAAGTCCTAACAACCTCTTAGATCTATTACGATAGATCTTAATGCCGAGGATGTAGGCCACTTCTCCCAAATCTTTCATGGAGAAATTCTGAGATAACCATTGCTTGGTGGCTTGCATCATGGGAATATCATTCCCGATGATTAATATGTCATCTACATATAATACAAGAAATACAACAACACTCCCACTACTTTTCCTATAAACACAAGGCTCGTTTATATTTTTGATGAAGTCAAATTCTTTGATTGTCTCATTAAAAGGTATATTCCAACTTCTGGAGGCTTACTTGAGTCCATAAATGGATCTTTTAAGCTGGTATACTTTATTATGATCATCCTTAGATGCAAACCCCTCAGGTTGTGTCATATAGACTTCCTCTATGAGGTTCCCATTAAAGAAAGCTGTTTTGACATCCATATGCCAAATCTCATTATCAAAGTGTGCAGCTAGTGCCAGTAAAATTCGAATGGACTTTATCATTGCAACATGCGAGAAGGTTTCGTCATAGTCAATTCCTTGGATTTATATATAACCTTTCGCCACCAACCTAGCCTTATAGGTTTGGATGTTGCCTTCTGCATCAGTTTTACGCTTGTAAATCCACTTGCATCCTATGGGTTTTATCCCTTCAGGTGCATCCACCAAGTCCCAGACTTGATTCTGATACATAGAGTCTATTTCGGATTTCATGGCCTCAAGCCATTTGACTGAATCAATGTCACACATTGCTTCGTCATAACTGGTGTGATCGTCATTATCATTGACCTGATCATGTTCCTTTTCAATATGGAAACCATATCTTTCAAGCTTATATCTTTCCATACCAGACTTTCTAAGTTAATAACCTTGTGTTGTTCCGTCGCTGCCTTTTTGACAGGCCTGTGGTTTAGTTCTATGTTAGTTTGTTCTTCTCGAACCTCATAGGTCAAGTCTACTCTGATGAGTGGTATTTATATCACTATTTCCCACTCATTTAATCTAATATTTTGAATAGTTTCTTGAGTTTTGTGAATGTTTTGATGTTTTTGTGTTATTTTGTAGATAAATAAAGTTTCAGGACATTCTGGATGTGATTTGGAGTAAAACAGTGAAAATTGGCGAAAAAGGACATTTTGGTAATTTCCAGCGTCGCGTCGCCCAGACCTTCTGCATCGCGACGCCCAGCGTGAGCCGAATCTGCTAACATGCGCCTGGTCAACGGTCAACAATTGAGAAGTTTTGACTTTGCTAAAATGCGCTGTGCCACGTGTCACCATCACATCCAATCAGCTAACGTGCGCCATGCCACGTGTCACCATCACATCCCATCTGCTAAAATGCGCCGTGCCACGTGTCATCATCATATGCTGCCGACACTCAGACTTGACACGTGTCGCCTCGTCATCAGCCATGTCAGCGGTCAACGAGTCAACTTCGCCACGCGTCGTGCCACATCATCGTCCACATCAGCAGGTCAACCGAGTCAACTTGCCACGTCAGCCTCAGCCAATCAGAACTTGACAAGTGTAGCCACGTGTCGCGATCCTATTGTGCCGACAAGTGAACAGTCAGCCGCCACGCCACGTCAGCGCCACGTCATCGCCACGTCAACATGACGTCATCAATGACGTCATCACAATAATTGAGAATTAGCCGCCTTGCTACGTGTCGTCTCCTCAGCGTGCCACGTCGACAAATCCAGCGTCGCGACGCTGAGCTCCTTGGCGTCGCGACGCGCGAACAGTGAAAAAATATCCTATAAATTCAGCGCGAATTTCAGAATTTTAATGTACCTCTCTCTCTCTTAAATTCTCTCTAAGGAGAGAGTTTCTCTCTCTAGAATTTTTATTTTTATTTTTTAGTTTTTTTTTTATTTTTAGTTTTGTAAATAATTTAATTACGTTTTGTAATAGTAATTTAATTTTTACTTTTTACTTTTTACAGTTTTTACTATTCACCATGTTGAAGTAATTTCCTCAGCTAGGGTGAAAGGTAATTCTTTTACTGTTACTATTTAGATTAATCTCCCGTAAAAATATATATTCACTATATTAAAATATTGACTTAATAAGGAATACCGCTATATTGGTCGGTTGGTAATTTAATTTTAATCTGTTTTAAACCTGACTAATCAAGGATACCGCCAGACTGGTCGGTTGGTAAATTTATTTTTGGTTCCGCCTTAATGGCTGGTTGGACTTAATTTGACTTAATCAGGATACCGCCAGACTGGTCGGTTGGTAAATTTAACACAAGTTTATATATTATTTTATGGGAGATATCTAAATTAGTAGTAGTAAAAGTAATTCCTTTTACCTTAGCATTTTATTTTTATTTTTATTTTACTTTTCAGTATTTTTATTTTATGTATTTTATTTTTATAGTCCTAGTTATGTGTTAGTTAATTAGGGGTTGTGATGACTTTTAATATCACCGGTTTATAAGGGATTATTTTATAGTTTGGGTAATTTATAGGTTTATTTATTAAGTCTTAAGCTTAATGCTTCTTGTTGTCTGATCACCAATAAGATTGATATGGTAAATCTAAAATGAACTAGACATAGGATTTTAGGTTTCAGCCTTAGATTTAATAGCCCACGATCTTCCTTGAGGATAGATAACCCTTAATAGATTTCCTTACATGATAGGAATATACCTGTCGGGCGGGGTAGCCATAATTGGAACTTAGACTTAATGAATCCAGGTAATGTGGTTGACATAGGAATATGGTTCAATTGGGTTATATTGGGTATTTGTAATTGACCATCGGAAGAGGCTTTTACATAATTTAGTGTTCCAGGTTAGTAAACGGATTTATTACACAAACATAAAATAATCACTTCATCTTTAAAATGATATTAAAAGAAATCACAACCTAGATCTTTGTGTCTTTTGTTATTTTCCTTAGTATTTTCTTTTATCTTTTTATTATTTATTTATAACCACTTTCAACCAATCAAGCAATCAATTCCATTCTCCCTTTTAATTAGATATTTGTAATAAATAGATTCAACAATTAATAACAACAGTAGGAATTAAGTCCTCGTGGGATCAATATTATTATACTACTTGAACGATACGTGCGCTTGCGTTATACGTGTGTGTTTACGCCGGTCAAGTTTTTGGCGCCGTTGCCGGGGACTTATATTTCTTGAGTTGTTAATTTTGAAGCTATCTAATTTACTTGTATCTAATTTTTCTTTATTTTTATCTGTAATTTTTATTTCTTTATTTTGATTTCAGGTGACTTAAAAATGGAACATTACTGGGAGATTGAAAGATTACGTGCTTTACAAGAAGATACACCCTACATCTGGGAACAACAGTCCGGTTTTCTGAGGCCTGTTGTCGAGCCCAATGATTATCACTGGATGCCAGAACCAAGTTATACTACATTTGCTCATCAGAACTCAATGTGGAGATGTGACATATGTAATGGTGACCACCCAAGCGATTATTGCGAGTACAACTACCATCCAGGGTGGCAGAACTATCAAGATCCTTCATGGTATGACAAGCCATCACATTACACAGAACCACATTTTTCATCTTATCCACCATCTTCCTTCAATCCTTATCAAGAACCAGAACCATCAGAGGAAGATCAATTGATTCACATGTTCAAGGAACAGACAGCTCGATTTGATACACAAATTCAGAGTAACACAGAATCCATACAGAGAATAACAGATCAGATCAGACAATTAACAGAAAACCAGAACTATATACCTCAAGAACCAGTTCCAGATGACACTGATAAGCCTTCGAGTACCAATCATTTCACAATGACATTTCAACAGAGGAGGAGGCTGAGCAGTATCAACAACCAGAGGTATCAGTTCAGGAACTTGAACCGGCAAAGTCTCGATTTGATTTCTATTATTCAGATTCTGACGAAGATGAAGCTGAACTGTTTGTACCAACTGCACCAATAATTGAGGATGGAATTCTGTGTCCTCAAAATGAAGATCTTGGAGAATGCTTTGCAACGATGTTTGAAGAAGATCTTCCTGAACCATCCAATCCAGTCATATCAGAGGATGAAGACCTAAAATCTAACATTTCTTTTCATTCTCAGGTTGACAATTTTGAAACATGTATTTCACAGATGACAGATGAAGAACTAAATACAGAAATTTTAAAATACATCTGTGAAGAAAATGTGGAGCAAGAAACAGAGCAAATGGAGGAGCAAATGTCTGACCTTAATAAAAATCCAGAGCATTCAGGAAAAACATCGCTGTTTTGGGGAGTACAAATCAAAGTTATCAACCAGAAACATGACAGAATGGAACATCCATTCCAAGTCAAGCACCATACGAGACCTCCTGATTTTCTTTCTTTCTTTGCAGGAACCACTGGAACAACAAGGAGTAAAAAGGTGGCACGAGCACTAAATAGAACAAAACTCTTTTTGCCACTTTACCGTTGGAAGAGACCATTCAAAAGCAATGCTCACGGGATTGTCTTTAATCGGACATCCAAAACGACATTGAAACCTCCTTGACAAATAGATTTCAGTCACGTCTGGCTGAAGACGAAAAATTTAGCGCTAGCAGGGAGGCAACCCATGCAATTTGCTGTAATTTATTTATTTATTTATTTTTTCATGTTTTGTGTGAACTTTTTAATTTTGTGTGTTATTTTTTTTGTAGGGAAAGGCACAAACGAAGAATTTTAAGACAGAAGGAATTGTGTTTGGCAAGCAAATATAAGAAACAATTCAGTAGCAATGGCTGAATAAGGAATGAAATCTTGAGACGCATTCTAATGAATTTATACTAAGCGAGTGGCGTATTGCATACACAATTCAGTTACCTTAATTATTGCTTTGATTTGCTTTTATGTTGTAATTATCTTTATTTTCGTAGACAGGATCCAGACTTTTTGACCTTTCACGATTTGTTTTGTTATTTAGCTAACAATCGTCCTTTGGAAGATATTAGTGCTATTATTACTCACCCTTTTTCAGGTACTATAAATTCAGCCCGTCATTGCACTTTTGAAGGCATCCTAATTTGAGAAAGAAATACAAAGAAAAATGGAAGCCACTTCAAGAAGACGAGTTGAAAACATCTGTGTGTTTTGCGGTAGTACTGTTGGTACTAAACCACAATACATAGAAGCAGCACAGGAGTTGGGTCGAGTATTAGCTGCAAGGAATATGCACTTAATATATGGCGGAGGCAATCTCGGACTTATGGGGATCGTTTCAAAGGCTGTACAGGAGGGAGGCAGTCACGTTTTGGGAATCGTCCCAAAACCCTTGGCAGAGGCAAAACTTATTGGATCATCAAACGGAGAGGAACTGATCGTATCAGGTATGTCTGAACGACTGGTAGAAATGATTAACCGTGCTGATGCTTTTATTGCTTTGCCAGGTGGCTTGGGTACATTGGAGGAAATTTTTATAGTTCTATCTTGGGCGAACCTGAACATACACCAGAAACCGCTTGGACTACTCAACGTTGATGGATTTTATGATTTTCTTTGTGTGTTTCTTGATGATGCTCGTAGAAATGAGTTCGTGTCAAAACCTATGAAAGAACTCCTCTTTACTGCCAGACTTGCTCCAGATCTGTTAGACCAACTTATAGCCTATGAACCACAAGTTGACCCTATCCTATCAAAGATAAATTGGTCTGAGGACGATCGTGGTAAGAGGCGTCGAATTAATCTGGATCTTAACCTTAATTTTCTGTAGATTTCAGCTAACCAAGTACAACCTTCTAACTCTCCTTTTACTGTTTAAGACATTGGGGACAATGTTTCATTTAGGTTTGGAGGAGGGATTTAGTTGATTAGTAACTTGTTTTTAGTTTGTACGTTGTTTTTATTTTTAGTCCAAAATTTTTCGAAAAATACAAAAAAAATTGAAAAATTTTCAAAAATTACAAAAATATTTTGCATTTTTGTGTTTTTATTTTGACTAAAAGGTGGAATTGGTAAAGTATAGCTGAGTAAGGAGTTTTCACTCCTGATACGTAAATAAGTGAAAATTGGCGAAAAAGGGCATTTTGGTAATTTCCAGCGTCGCGCCGCCCAGACCTTCCGCGTCGCGACGCCCAGCATGCGCCGAATCTGCTAACGTGCGCCTGGTCAACGGTCAACAATTTGAGAAGTTTTGACTTTGCTAAAATGCGCCGTGCCACGTGTCACCATCACATCCCATCTGCTAACATGCGTCGTGCCACGTGTCATCATCATATGCTGCCGACACTCAGACTTGCCACGTGTCGCCTCGTCATCAGCCACATCATCGGTCAACGAGTCAACTTCGCCACGCGTCGTGCCACATCATCGTCCATATCAGCAGGTCAACCGAGTCAACTTTCCACGTCAGCCTCAGCCAATCAGAACTTGACACGTGTCGCCATGTGTCGCAATCCTATTGTGCCGACAAGTGAACAGTCAGCCGCCACGCCACGTCAGTGCCACGTCATCACCACGTCAGCATGATGTCATCAATGACGTCATCACAATAATTGAGAATTAGTCGCCTTGACACGTGTCACGTGAATAGTCAGCCGCCTTGCTACGTGTCGCCTCCTCAGCATGCCACGTCGACAAATCCAGCGTCGCGACGCTGAGCTCCTTGGCGTCGCGACGCGAGAACAGTGAAAAATATTTCTATAAATACTGCGCGAATTTCAGAATTATGTGTACCTTTCTCTCTCTCATCTCTTTGATGAAGAGAGAGTTTCTCTCTCTAAAAATATTTTAATTTTATTTTATTTTTTTATTTTTTTTAGTTTGTAATTTATTTTAATTACTTTTGTAATAATAGTAATTTAATTTTTACTTTTTACTTTTTACAGTTTTTACTATTCACCATGTTGAAGTAACTTTCTCAGCTAGGGTGAAAGGTAATTCTTTTACTATTACTATTTAGATTAATCTCCCTTAAAAATAATATATTCACTATTTAAAATATTGACTTAATAAGGGATACCGCTATATTGGTCGGTTGGTAATTTAATTTTAATCTAATTTAAACCTGACTAATCAAGGATACCGCCAAACTGGTCGGTTGGTAAATTTATTTTTGGTTCCGCCTTAATGGCTGGTTGGACTTAATTTGACTTAATCTGGATACCACCAGACTTGTCGGTTGGTAAATTTAACACAAGTTTATATATTATTTTATGGGAGATATCTAAATTAGTAGTAGTAAAAGTAATTCTTTTACCTTAGCATTTTATTTTATTTTATTTTACTTTTCAGTATTTTTATTTTATGTATTTTATTTTTATAGTCCTAGTTATGTGTTAGTTAATTAGGGGTTGTGATGACTTTTAATATCACCGGTTTATAAGGGATTATTTTATTGTTGAGTAATTTAAAGGTTTATTTATTAAGTCTTAAGCTTAATGCTTCTTATTATCTGATCATCAATAAGATTGAAATGGTAAATCTAAAATGAACTAGACATAGGGATTTTAGGTTTCAGCCTTAGACTTAATAGCCCACGATCTTCCTTGAGGATAGATAACCCTTTAATAGATTTCCTTACATGATAGGAATATACCTGTCGGGCGGGGGTAGCCATAATTGGAACTTAGACTTAATGAATCCAGGTAATGTGGTTGACATAGGAATATGGTTCAATTGGGTTATACTGGGTATTTGTAATTGACCATCGGAAGAGGCTTTTACATAATTTAGTGTTCCAGGTTAGTAAACTGATTTATTACACAAACATAAAATAATCACTTCATCTTTTAAATGATATTAAAAGAATTCACAACCTTAATATCTTTTTATCTGTTATTTTCCTTAGTATTTTCTTTTGTCTTTTTATTTATTTATTTAGCAAATCTACAAACAACCAAATCAATCAATCAATTAATTCTATGCTCCCTTTTAATTAGATATTTGTAAATAAATAGATTCAACAATTAATAACAACAGTAGGAATTAAGTCCTCGTGGGATCGATATTATTATACTACTTGAACGATACGTGCGCTTGCGTTATACGTGTGTGTTTACGCCGGTCAAGTTTTTGGCGCCGTTGCCGGGGACTTATATTTCTTGAGTTTTTAATTTTGAAGCTATCTAATTTACTTGTATCTAATTTTCTTTATTTTTATCTGTAATTTTTATTTCTTTCTTTTGATTTCAGGTGACTTAAAAATGGAACATTACTGGGAGATTGAAAGATTACGTGCTTTACAAGAAGATACACCCCACATCTGGGAGCAATAGTCCAGTTTTCTGAGGCCTGTTGTCCAGCCTAATGATTATTACTGGATGCCAGAATCAAACAATAATACATTTGCTCTACAGAACTCAATGTGGATATGTGACATATGTAATGGTGACCACCCAGCGATTATTGCGAATACAACTACCATCCAGGGTGGCAGAACTATCAAGATCCTTCATGGTACGAAGAACCATCACATTTCACAGAATCACATTTTCCATCTTATCCACCATCTTCCTTCGATCCTTATCAAGAACCGGAACCATCCGAGGAAGATCAATTAATTCACATGTTCAAAGAACAAGCAGCTCAATTTGATGCACAAGTTCAGAGTAACACAGAATCCATATAGAAAATGACAGATCATATCAGACAATTAACAGAAAACCAGAACTATATACCTCAAGAACCATTCTCAGATGACACTGATGAAGCCTTCGAGTACCAATCATTTTATAATGACATTTCAAAAGAGGAGGAGGCTGAGCAGTATCAACAATCAGAGGTATCAGTTCAGGAACTTGAACCGGCAAAGTCTCGATTTGATTTCTATTATTCAGATTCTGACGAGGATGAAGCTGAAATATTTGTACCAACTGCATCAAAAATTGAGGATGGAATTCTGAATCCTCAAAACGAAGATCTTGGAGATTCCATTTCACAAATGTTTGAAGAAGATCAACTTGAGCCAATCAATTCACCCGAATCAGAGGATGAAGACCTAATGTCTGACTCATCTTTTCATCCTCAGGTGGAGCAAGAAACAGAGCAAATGGAGGAGCAAATGTCTGACCTTAATAAAAATCCAGAGCATTCAGGAAAAACATCGCTATTTTGGGGAGTACAAATCAAAGATATCAACCAGAAACTTGACAGAATGGAACATCCATTCCAAGTCAAGCACCATACGAGACCTCCTGATTTTCTTTCTTTCTTTTCAGGAACCACTGGAGCAATAAAGATTAAAAATGTGGCACTAGCACTAAATGAGACAAAACTCTTTCTGCCACTTTACCGTTGGAAGAGACCATTCAAAAGCAATGCTCACGGGATTGTCTTTAATCGGACATCCAAAACGACATTGAAACCTCCTTGACAAATAGATTTCTGTCACGTCTGGCTGAAGACGAAAAATTTAGCGCTAGCAGGGAGGCAACCCATGCAATTTGCTGGAAAGGCACAAACGAAGCATTTTAAGACAGAAGGAATTGTGTTTGGCAAACAAAGATGAGAAACAATTCATTAGCAATGACTGAATAAGGAATGAAATCTTGAGACGCATTCTAATGAATTTATACCAAACGAGTGGCATATTGCATACACAATGCCGTTACCTTAAATATTGCTTTGATTTGCTTTTCTGTTGTAATTATCTTTATTTTCATAGACAGGATCTAGACTTTTTGACATTTCACGATTTCTTTTGTTGTTTAGCTAACAAACGTCCTCTAGAAGATACTTCTGCTATTATTACTCACCTTTTTTCAGGTACTATAAATTCAGCCCGTCATTGCACTTTTGAAGGCATTCAGAGTCAAGAAAGAAAAACATAAAAAAATGGAAGCCACTTCAAGATGACGAGTTGAAAACATCTGTGTGTTTTGCGGTAGTACTGTTGGTACTAAACCACAATACATAGAAGCGGCACAGGAATTGGGTCGAGTCTTAGCTGCAAGGAATATGCACTTAATATATGGCGGAGGCAATCTCGGACTTATGGGAATCATTTCAAAAGCTGTACAGGAGGGAGGCAGTCACGTTTTGCGAATCGTCCCAAAACCCTTGGCAGAGGCAAATCTCATTGGATCATCAAACGGAGAGGAACTGATCGTATCAGGTATGTCTGAACGCCTGGTAGAAATGATTAACCGTGCTGATGCTTTTATTGCTATGCCAGGTGGTTTAGGTACATTGGAGGAAATTTTTATAGTTCTATCTTGGGCGAACCTGAACATACACCAGAAACCGCTTGGACTACTCAACGTTGATGGATTTTATGATTTTCTTTGTGTGTTTCTTGATGATGCTCGGAGAAATGGGTTCGTGTTAAAACCTATGAAAGAGCTCCTCTTCACTGCCAGACTTGCTCCGGATCTGATAGACCAACTCATAGCCTATGAACCACAAGTTTACCCTGTCCTATCAAAAATAAATTGGTCTGAGGACGATCGTGGTAAGAGGCGTCGAATTAATCTGGATCTTAACCTTTAATTTTCTGTAGATTTCAGCTAACCAGGTACAACCTTCTAACTCTCCTTTTACTGTTTAAGACATTGGGGACAATGTCTCATTTAGGTTTGGGGGAGAGATTTAGTTGATCAGTACCTTGTTTTTAGTTTGTATGTTGTTTTTATTTTTAGTCCAAAATTTTTCGAAAAATACAAAAAAATTTAAAAATTTTCAAAAAATTACAAAAATATTTTGCATTTTTGTGTTTTTATTTTGACTAAAAGGTGGAATTGGTAAGAGATGGACGAGTAAGCAATTTCCACTCCTAAGACGTATCTCAAACCATTTATTTCAAAACAAGTTAATTTTTGTTTATTTCCTTTTAAATTATTTAATTTGTGAATTCTCCATAAATCTGACTAAAATGGATTTTCATATTCTCAGTTTGCAGATATTATCAACATACATCGAAACATACGGACATGAGCTAAAATTGAAAAGTTTTTAATATTCAGTGCTATAGTTTAATTGGAAGAAGCATCTCTAAATAGTGATGGAGTAAAAAAAAAAAAAAAAAAAAAAACGTCTGAGATCCGAGTTATTAAGTCTGTAAGGGTGTTTTAATACCTAGTGCCCTAAAACCAACTGGTTTGGGAGTCATTGGCCCAAAGCTCGTTACATGGATCGAAGATGCTGCAAAAATATATATATATATCTGAAGTCTGAGTAATTAAGTTCGTAGGGGTGTCTTAACACCTGGTGCCCTAAAGCCAACTGGTTTGGGAGCCACCGACCCAAAGCTCGCTACATAGACGGAAGGTATTGTATAAAAATAAAAAAAAAAGAGAAAAAATCAAAGAAAAAATCAGAAAAATCAGAAAATTATTCCATTGCTACAAAAAGGTGTGAAATCTGATAGAACTTTAGGACAAAAATATTACTCTCTTATCAACTGCACTTATGACTGTTGTGGGCAAAAATGAGTTGATTAATATTTTGTTGGCTGTGTATATGGAGAATGGTAAAAATAATCGGAGAATTTACTTATTCGGTAATTTAGAAAGAAATAAAACAAATAGTAACTTGGAATAGAATTTTCACCTGATTAGTCACTAACTTTCTTTATTCTCTTTTCGCTTGTCTTTTTGCTTTTGTGTACATTAGTTTTACTAACTTTTTACTTTTGTAAAATGTTTGTGGGTATCATTGCTGTAAACCCTCACGAGACTACACTCGTCCACTAGGGACACCTAGGGGTTTAAAGGCTTGTTGCATATGCTAAATGCAACCGTGATCCCTACGAAAGTGGCTTAGTTAATTTTATTATGTTATTTTATTCTGTATTTTGCTCGAGGACTAGCAAAATGTTAGGTTTGGGGGTGTGATGAGTGGTATTTATATCACTATTTCCCACTCATTTAATCTAATATTTTGAATAGTTTCTTGAGTTTTGTGAATGTTTTGATGTGTTTTGTGTTATTTTGTAGATAAATAAAGTTTCAGGACATTCTTGAGGTGATTTGGAGTAAAACAGTGAAAATTGGCGAAAAAGGGCATTTTGGTAATTTCTAGCGTCGCGCCGCCTAGACCTTCCGCGTCGCGACGCCCAGCATGCGCCGAATCTGCTAACGTGCGCCTGGTCAACGGTCAACAATTTGAGAAGTTTTGACTTTCCTAAAATGCGCCGTGCCACGTGTCACCATCACATCCCATTTGCTAACATGCGCCGTGCCACGTGTCATCATCATATGCTGCCGACACTCAGACTTGCCACGTGTCGCCTCGTCATCAGCCACATCATCGGTCAACGAGTCAACTTCGCCACGTGTCGTGCCACATCATCGTCCACATCAGCAGTTCAAACCGAGTCAACTTGCCACGTCAGCCTCAGCCAATCAGAACTTGACACGTGTCGCCACATGTCGCAATCCTATTGTGCCGACAAGTGAACAGTCAGCCGCCACGCCACGTCAGCGCCACGTCATCGCCACGTCAGCATGACGTCATCAATGAAGTCATCAAAATAATTGAGAATTAGCCGCCTTGCTAAGAGCATAAGAGACATCAGGTCTTGTACATAGCATGGCGTACATGATTCATCCAATTATTGAAGCATAAGGGATCCTACTCATACGCTCTCTATCTGAAGGAGTATGTGGACATTGCTCATTCGATAATTTGATTCCATGACAAGTAGGTAAATTACCTCTTTTGGAATCTTCCATTTTGAATCTATTCAAAACTTTATCTATGTACGTAGATTGAGAAAGTCCTAACAACCTCTTAGATCTATTACGGTAGATCTTAATGCCGAGGATGTAGGCCATTCTCCCAAATCTTTCATGGAGAAATTCTGAGATAACCATTGCTTGGTGGCTTGCATCATTGGAATATCATTCCCGATGATTAATATGTCATCTACATATAATACAAGAAATACAACAACACTCCCACTACTTTTCCTATAAACACAAGGCTCGTTATATTTTTGATGAAGTCAATTCTTTGATTGTCTCATTAAAAGGTATATTCCAACTTCTGGAGGCTTACTTGAGTCCATAAATGGATCGTTTAAGCTTGTATACTTTATTATGATCATCCTTAGATGCAAACCCCTCAGGTTGTGTCATATAGACTTCCTCTATGAGGTTCCCATTAAAGAAAGCTGTTTCGACATCCATATGCCAAATCTCATTATCAAAGTGTGCAGCTAGTGCCAGTAAAATTCGAATGGACTTTATCATTGCAACATGCGAGAAGGTTTCGTCATAGTCAATTCCTTGGATTTATATATAACCTTTTCGCCACCAACCTAGCCTTATACGTTTGGATGTTGCCTTCTGCATCAGTTTTACGCTTGTAAATCCACTTGCATCCTATGGGTTTTATCCCTTCAGGTGCATCCACCAAGTCCCAGACTTGATTCTGATACATAGAGTCTATTTCGGATTTCATGGCCTCAAGCCATTTGACTGAATCAATGTCACACATTGCTTCGTCATAACTGGTGTGATCGTCATTATCATTGACCTGATCATGTTCCTTTTCAATATGGAAACCATATCTTTCAAGCTTATATCTTTCCATACCAGACTTTCTAAGTTAATAACCTTGTGGTTGTTCCGTCGCTGCCTTTTTGACAGGCCTGTGGTTTAGTTCTATGTTAGTTTGTTCTTCTCGAACCTCATATAGGTCAAGTCTACTCTGATGAGTGGTATTTATATCACTATTTCCCACTCATTTAATCTAATATTTTGAATAGTTTCTTGAGTTTTGTGAATGTTTTGATGTGTTTTATGTTATTTTGTAGATAAATAAAGTTTCAGGACATTCTGGATGTGATTTGGAGTAAAACAGTGAAAATTGGCGAAAAAGGGCATTTTGGTAATTTCCAGCGTCGCGCCGCCCAGACTTCCGCGTCGCGACGCCCAGCGTGAGCCGAATCTGATAACATGCGCCTGGTCAACGGTCAACAATTTGAGAAGTTTTGACTTTGCTAAAATGCGTCGTGCCACGTGTCACCATCACATCCAATCAGCTAACGTGCGCCGTGCCACATGTCACCATCACATCCCATCTGCTAAAATACGCCGTGCCACATGTCATCATCATATGCTGCCGACACTCAAACTTGACATGTGTCGCCTCGTTATCAGCCATGTCAGCGGTCAACGAGTCAACTTCGCCACGCGTCGTGCCACATCATCGTCCACATCAGCAGGTTAACCGAGTCAATTTGCCACGTCAGCCTCAGCCAATCAGAACTTGACACGTGTCGCCACGTGTCGCAATCTTATTGTGCCGACAAGTGAACAGTCAGCCGCCACGCCACGTCAGCGCCACTTCATCGCCACGTCAGCATGACGTCATCACAATAATTGAGAATTAGCCGCCTTGCTACGTGTCGTCTCCTCAGCGTGCCATGTCGAAAAATCCAGCGTCGCGACGCTGAGCTCCTTGGCGTCGCGAGCGAGAACAGTGAAAAAATTGCCTATAAATTCAGCGCGAATTTCAGAATTTTAATGTACCTCTCTCTCTCTTAAATTCTCTCTAAGGAGAGAGTTTCTCTCTCTAGAATTTTTATTTTTATTTTTTAGTTTTTTTTTTATTTTTAGTTTTGTAAATAATTTAATTACGTTTTGTAATAGTAATTTAATTTTTACTTTTTACTTTTTACAGTTTTTACTATTCACCATGTTGAAGTAATTTCCTCAGCTAGGGTGAAAGGTAATTCTTTTACTGTTACTATTTAGATTAATCTCCCGTAAAAATAATATATTCACTATTTAAAATATTGACTTAATAAGGAATACCGCTATATTGGTCGGTGGTAATTTAATTTTAATATGTTTAACCTGACTAATCAAGGATACCGCCAGACTGGTCGGTTGGTAAATTTATTTTGGTTCCGCCTTAATGGCTGGTTGGACTTAATTTGACTTAATCAGGATACCGCCAGACTGGTCGGTTGGTAAATTTAACACAAGTTTATATATTATTTTATGGGAGATATCTAAATTAGTAGTAGTAAAAGTAATTTATTTTACCTTAGCATTTTATTTTATTTTATTTTACTTTTCAGTATTTTTATTTTATGTATTTTATTTTTATAGTCCTAGTTATGTGTTAGTTAATTAGGGGTTGTGATGACTTTTAATATCACCGGTTTATAAGGGATTATTTTATAGTTTGGGTAATTTATAGGTTTATTTATTAAGTCTTAAGCTTAATGCTTCTTGTTGTCTGATCACCAATAAGATTGATATGGTAAATCTAAAATGAACTAGACATAGGGATTTTAGGTTTCAGCCTTAGATTTAATAGCTCATGATCTTCCTTGAGGATAGATAACCCTTTAATAGATTTCCTTACAGGATAGGAATATACCTGTCGGGCAGGGGTAGCCATAATTGGAACTTAGACTTAATGAATCCAGGTAATGTGGTTGACATAGGAATATGGTTCAATTAGGTTATACTGGGTATTTGTAATTGACCATCGGAAGAGGCTTTTACATAATTTAGTGTTCCAGGTTAGTAAACTGATTTATTACACAAACATAAAATAATCACTTCATCTTTAAAATGATATTAAAAGAAATCACAACCCTAGATCTTTGTGTCTTTTGTTATTTTCCTTAGTATTTTCTTTTATCTTTTTATTATTTATTTATAACCACTTTCAACCAATCAAGCAATCAATTCCATTCTCCCTTTTAATTAGATATTTGTAATTAAATAGATTCAACAATTAATAACAACAGTAGGAATTAAGTCCTCGTGGGATCGATATTATTATACTACTTGAACGATACGTGCGCTTGCGTTATACGTGTGTGTTTACGCCGGTCATACTCCCACTATATTTCTTGAGAAGGGATTCATTCTCTAGAAATTTAGCATTTTGTGAAACAAATGTTCTTTGTTCATTTGGGACGTAGAACACACATGCTCTTGAGTTCAAGGCATATCCTACAAACTTACATTTAACTACCATATCATCCAATTTGTTAGTTTGTGTGAGCTTAACATATGCATCACATCCCCAACCTTATAGATAACTAATACTATGAAGTTTCCCAGACCATAACTCATATTGTGTTTGACTAACAGTCTTGGAAGGAACTTGGTTTAGTAGTAGTGTTGCAATTTCTAAAGTAAGACCCCAAAATAAAAGAGTCAGATCTGTGTCTGGCATCATTGATCAGATTAAGTAATCTTAATGTTCGATTTCTCCTTTCGGAGACCCCATTATGATGTGGAGTTCCCGGAGGAGTCCACTTGGAAACAATGCAATTTTCTCTCAAGTAATCTTAAAATGCGTCGCTTAAGTATTCACCACCTCGGTCAGACCTTAGTGACTTAATACTTTTATTAAGCTGGTTTTCTACTTCAGCTTTGAAGTCTTTGAATTTCTCAAAGGCTTCAGATTTGTACCGCATAAGGTACACATACCCATATCGCGAGTGATCATCGATAAAGGTAATGCAGTAGGAGAATCCACCTCTAGCGGTGACTGAAATTGGTCCGCATACATCAAAGTGTATGAGTTTTAATGTCTCCGCTGCACGTTGTCCTTTATCTTTGAAGGGTAATTTGGTCATTTTACCAAGTAAACAAGACTCACAAGTTCCATAAGGTTCATATTTGAAGGGTCTGAAATACTCATCCTTATGTAGCTTAGTTAATCTTGTTTCATTGATATGACCTAAGCGACAGTCCCATAGAAGTGATTCATTGAGATTATTCAAGTTAACGTTGTATATATTAGATGTTGAACATTCTTTGTTAGTTTGTAAGACATAGATACCATTATTCAAAATACCATCTCCATATTTTATTTCATTGAAATAAATAGAACATTCATTACAACTTATTAGGCATGAAAAACCTTTATTACATAAAGAAGAAATTGAAATGATGTTCTTTACTAGAGAAGGTACATAAACACAATCTTCTAAGTCTAAAACTAAACCATTCGACAAAACTAATGAATAAGTCCCCACGCACAATGCAGTTGTTTTTTCTCCATTACTCATGCGTAAGTCAACCTCCCCATGATGGAGTCTCCTACTGTTTCTCAGGCCCTGCACATTGTTACATAAGTGAGTCCCACAACCGGTGTCAAGAACCCAAGTAGAAGGTTCAGAGTTTTGAGAATATAGTTCAATCATATACAACATACCTGAAGCATTGGTCCTCTTGGCCTCTTGGGCTTCCCTGGCTTCCTTGGCTCTCAAGGATCTGCACTCTTTCTTCCAATGACCCTTATTTCCACAAAAGAAACATTTCCCCTTTCCATTTTTCTTCTCCACCTTACCATTGGGCTTTAGGTGATCTGGAGCCTTGGCCTTGCTCTTATTTTTCTTTGGGCCTCGTGGCTTCATGTCCGTACCCGTAAGCATGACGGAGTTTTAAGCTTCGGTTTCAAGTCATTCTCAGTTTTCTTTATCAGATTGTGCAATTCTGCTAAAGTAGCTTCTTTATTAGACAAATGAAAATGCATAATAAAGTTATTGAAGTCTTTTGGTAAGGACTAGAGAATTAGATCGTGACCTATCTCATGATCCATGATGAACCCGAGGTTGGCCAATTTTTCAATGTGGCCAATCATCTTAAGCACACGTCTACTAACAGATCATTCCTTATACCTTATTTGGAATAAGGCACATGACACTTGGAATCTCACTGTATGAACGAAAGTTGCATACAACTCCTTCAAGTGAAAGATGATGGTTTGAGCATCCATATCTTCGTGATCTTTCTGAAGTTCGTCCGACATAGAGCCAAGCATTATGCAAACTATTTGCTCATCATTATCGACATGTTTCTTCCAATCATGAAATATATTTTGGTCAGCATCTTCTGCGGGTTCATGGGGCAATGGTCTTTCAAGAACGTAGAAAATCTTTTCTTGTAGTAAGATAATTTTAAGGTTTCTAAACCAGTCATTGTAGTTGTCCCCTTTGAGCTTATGCTCATCAAGGATGGAACGAAGTGATATCTATTTGCCATTTGAATTTTTGTGAAATATTTTAACACACCTGTTAAGAGAGATTGTTAAAATTAGGAATATGTTTTCATTAATGTTTCATAATAACATGGGCTTTTAATATTATGAAGTTGCTCCCACTTAATTATTTTAAATTTTTAAGGAAATCACATCAACCCCAATATGATGGATTTCTTGTGGGCAAGGATCCCATTATCATCATTTCATAACTCCGACTAGGGCCGGTCATTATAAAATATGATAATTAGGTAGGTTCCCAAACAATTTATGATATAAATCACAATTCTTTGATCATTGAGTTGGGCAATCAAACATGCCATAGCTTATGCTAGTCCTTCTGGAAACCCAATATTTGCCACTAAGTTATAAGACCACGCCTAAAGGTCGATGCGTCTTACGACTCAGAAAAGTCAAACCATTATCAATAGTACGATTTAGGGATAAATTGGTATTAGTTAGTCTGGTAAAGCCTAGTCCTGCCAATACGGTTTAAGCCCGTTGGGTCTATACTTTACAATGGGAGGTAAATTTTAAACTTAAATTATTATTGAGGATTTTAGCAAGTTTAAGTGAATAACTGTCAAATGGATTCCTCAATTGAAAATTCCCCAGAGGGAGGGTGGAGCGAACTCTCTTAAATACCCTTACCTTTTAGGCTCTTATTGCCTTGGTGACAGGAATAAACAATAGATCCTCCAAATTAGTCCAACACTTTAAATATGCTTTAAGGTAAGCTTTGAGTAAATGATTATCTAGATGTCTTCACAGCTTTTCCTTTTGGCTATAAAAAGGTAGTGAGTGAAGGAAGACACCAAATCATTATCTAACTCTAGTAATACATTTGGTTAAATTAACTTTAGTTTGGAAAGTTTTATTAACGCCTTGTTTCCACCCCACTTGTATCTTTTATAATGACTTTTATTATAAATAAGTGATTTATATTTATTAGCCTTAAAGGTAATAAATCTCTAAGTTCATCACGGAATAATTACTTAGCTAAGGGTTAAGCAATACACTCTATATTTCCTTAGAAAGTCTCTAGATGCTTGCACTCTAAAATAATCATGCCAATTCTAATCATACATAGAATCATCAAGCATATGAGTTTTAATATGTAGGAATTATTCTAGGCATTAAATAACTTTGATTAATATTTAATTATGATATTGTATTTTATTTTAATCAAATAAATTTACTATTCATATTTTTTTACAGATGCGTGAAATTTAAATACAATTTCACAATTCAAATCTTAACCAAAACATGAAAAACATGTTCCTAAAAGTAATTTCAGGGTGTTAGCTTCCCAACGAGCTTTTACACACCCAATTTCGAGTTCAAATGAGAGAGAACTAATCAAAACAAAAAGGCGCATTGATACCATTGTTGCGAAGCGACCGCGAGTACGCAGCAGAAAATTAAAAATTATGATGTTGCTATCCCTTTACCCAATACCCATTTGTTTTGATTATTCTACAAGCCTAGGCATGTTACTATATATTCTAAGCATAAAAACTCCTAAAACATGCAAAGAACATAAACTTAAACATGCTAACTATCATAAGAACTCTAATTAAAAATAAAGAAAGAAAAAGACTTACTTGAACCGAAAAATCCTCCAGTCCTCCCTCCAATCTACAAGTTTTTCTCGAACTCATCAAGTTCTTCCACGTTTTATAGAGCCACCCAAGTGTGTGGCCTCTAAAGTTGCTCACACCAAAGCCAAAACTCAACGGCAAGACTACGCCTTGAGTGCACAGGTATTTTGCCCTTGGTGCTAGCCTAGGCAAATACCTCCAAACTTTTAACTTGAGATTCCTCTAGTCAATTAGACTTAAGGATCCTCAAAATCAGTGGCTTACTCTTAAACTTTAGAGTTGCTCACTTATATAAACCCAAGATATGAAAGGTTTTGGTGTAAGAATTTGTAAAGAATTCATTGGGTTTATATAGGTGCTCCAAAGACAAAAAATAATTAACAATCCGATGTGGGATAAATGCTAATTAAATCTTAGCCATTAGATCTTAATATAGTGGTTTAAGGAGATTATAAAACCCTAAAAAGAGTTTGGGCCGAATTGGAATTCAAAAAAATAAATAAATAAATAAAAAATAAAACAAAAACGCAGATTATTTATTTATTTTCTTATTCATTTTTCCAATTCCCAAAGTGCCCATATCATCATTCACCAATCCCTAAGCCACTTTGGAACCTCATAAATGATCTTTTCAATAATTAAACACATTGAACCATTTATGAACAATTCCTACAGCAATCATATATGCTGTTAAATTTGTATTGTGTACTGTTAACCATTGATTTCGACTTTGTTGTGTGTGACCTTTTGGGTTCCCCTCAAACTGGACATGAAATGAATCGTGATAATTTAATCGAACATAAATTATCCTCTGATCAGATGGTCTTTCAATTTCAATGACCAAGGTTGACATCTAGCAATATGCCAAGGCCCTGAAATGAGAAGGAAAGATATATACCCATTATGTATGCGATTTACATATGATACGGTCCCTCGCCTCACTGTATCCCAACCGTTTGACCTAGGGTATGGAAAATGTCTACCTATATAGTCAAAGCTATGATGTTGACAGTGTCATGAATTGTGCTAACCCAAGAATCTCACATGATTATTCCGCTGTGGCCACAGTCTCAAGCACTAATCACACATATCAACTCATGAACTGGAATACTACTCTTATAAGAAAATATTATTCAAGAGAGTGGCGATTCTCTGTTGTATCTTTACTAACTTCATATGTTTCAACAAATGACCCAATCATACCCTTATGACCGGATCTTTTGAATCGGGGAATGAGAATGTCAAAGTCATTTGATCCATACATAAGATTGTAAAGACCTCAAGTCTAAGGACTAGTCATGAAATCGATACATGAAAGTTCTCACAGACATATGAGATAAACACTCCATGTGAAAACTTCAGCGGTCAGTTCGATAGACACGAGCAACCCATGCATCCATGTGATACACCAAGCAGACGGATCTCTGCTAATAGCTTATGAGATCGGCTACCCCACTTAAAGGCGGATCATATCATCATGCTAGTCTCTCCGCTTTGTGAACGCCCAGATTATGTTGGACAGTTATGACCCATAGCGTCATTATTTGTACAGATCATGGTGATGTTGTACAAATTAACTATGTTACAAAAGAGATTGCTCTCTTATCATTTGTGATTAGATCACCAAGATGTATAAATGATAGGAGGCCCTTATGATTAGTTCCTGGATTGAGATGATATGAGACAATATTAATCCACAAAGGATTAATCATTAAATATCCCTAGTCAGAGTATTATCGAGATTGGACATCGATAATGCTTAAAAGACTAGTATTACACTTGTGCGCGTTGTGATGGCATAACGACATTGTTCTCATATAATTGGGTATAGGATACTCATGCAAGTGTAGTAGGAGGTTGTGTTTTACTCATGGTACGGGAAACAGCTTCGCTCTGGATAGACCCCTCGGAATTCCATTGGTAGTATGATTATTTGTCTATGGAAGTCCGAAATCAGGGTAGGTGTATTTGGTTTTAACTTGAGACTTGCACCGCTAATACTTGCGACAATCAATATACTTTGGTTTTAGGTCGTCCGAGGTTTTAACAGGTTCTCTGTATGCCTCTGCTGGGTATATTAAGAATCGTAATGTGTTGGGTGTGATGTCAAGACGGAAGTATCACTCCAGTCATATGGAGATGATGATCGTGCATGGATACATAACTGGTTCTCTAAGGGTTTCAACCATCAGGATAATATGACTTGGTCATGATTATCCGATAATAAAGAGACTAGTTGCTAGTGATCCGATATATGCTTCGTACGGGGCAGACACTGTACCAGCCCCAGGCCTTGCATGTGATCATCCGATACTGGATCGAAATACATAATACTACGTATACTACACCTGATATAGATCACATATTCCTGTAAGGATATTTCTGGAGAATTGGGTAGGCATGGCGTTGTGCTTGAAGCCAACCTTGTCTTGTAAATCAGTACAAACATAGTACTAGGTACTTACGTGTTCGGATAGTCCGACGACCGAATTTACTACCAATGTATCCGGGGATCTCATGGGTCACTTCCCGAAGATTCACTGATGACGTATGACTCGCACTTTATTAATCTGGGATTAATTAGATGAGAGAGAAAATTAATCTGGGATAAAATATCATTTAAAAGAGAGAACGATTAATTTGAAATTAATCGATTAAATAATATATTCGATATATTATACGAAATTGGATTTCGACGCGGAATTAAAATTAGATTTAATTCGGGCGAACGAGTTAATTTAGAATTAATTCGTTAGCGATGTGAATAGTGATTTCGCTAGGCATAATCATTTAATTACGTCGCAACGGAAAATTCATTAATTTGGAATTAGCGAACCCGAGCTCGAGAGTGTTTGCGAGCGCATTCACATTTCGAATTCGAGTGCGGCTCGCAAGTCACATCAAGTGTCAAATTATTAGTCACATCAGGCGTCAAATCACATGTCACTTTGAGTGATGTGACAATTTGATTGATTGATTGATTGATGGTAGTTGTTGGTGGTTAGCTTTTATTGGCTTGACTTTTGGTAAATCAATTACTTGATTTTTTGGAAAATGAATAAGTGTATTAGATACACATTTCCAACTAAAAACACACACAGCTCTCTTTATCCTTTTCTCTTCATCTCTCTCTCGGCCTAGGGCCTGTTTTTCTTCCTCTGTTTTGGTTACTGCCGAGACATGGAGAAGACAAAATTGGTGATTTTTGTGGCAAAAATCAAGAGTGATAGTTCACATTGGAGACATACAAAGGTGATAGGGAAACCCACTTGTGAGCAAGGAATCAACACAAGGTTTGGAGCTTGATGGAGATCACCATTGATGACCGAATTTGGAGGCCAAATTCTTCTATTGCCGTGAGCAGTAAGGAGAGCTGAAACAAGTTTTATTCTTCACCGCATCGCTCAACCGCTCGATGTAAGTATTCTGCAACTTCCTCGATGTATTCACATATTGTTTCTTGTTTGTTATTCGATCATCGGGACCGTAGAAAATCCAATAGATTATTCACAAAACTATAACTAGGAACGTTTGAGAGTAATGATTCTCATAAGGCTTGGAAGCCATCATATTATTACTCCAAGGGTATTATTACATTGTTTGATGATTCATATAATTTATGTAAGATATGTATAATAAAGATTGCCATTTTATTAATTAATGAAAATATTACAAATACATGTACATATAGCTCATCTATAAGTTTGGTATAGGGCATATCCCTAACAAGAAGAAATCTTATGTCTACTAGGCAGTTTGATACTTTCTTGGGCTCTTTCTATTCTTTTTACTACTATATGTTCTGGTACTTTTTTATCTATCTGATAATGTATCTCTATTTCTCTTACTCTGATTGCTTAATCATCCTTATTTTTTACCTTACTTTCCTTCTAATCTTTCTTTTTCCACTCATTTGGGTAACTATTCTTATAATCTTACTGTCTGGTTTCATATCTCATCTATACTTTTGGTAATAGGTCAAAATAGCTTCAGGAAAGTTCTTACCGTAGGTCTAGAGTATAGTTATTCTCGTAAGGGATACTATTCAAATAATTTAGGAAAGCTTACTAACATGCCTATGGATCTTGAGGACGTACTCAAGGATCTGATACTGGAGAGGTAGTGCCCCGCATACAAGTATCCCAGATATACTATATATACAAGACCCCAACACTCTACCCACTGCAGTCACTGACTCCCTAGACCATGCTCTGATACCATCTTTGTAACATCCCAATCCGGGAATAGGCCGTACTATTCCCCTGAGCCTCTTTCTTTCTAAGTATAAACTACACTATTACTCTTTCCTCAATCAAAATCTTAAGTATAGGACCAATGCCTACGCTCGACAACATGAAAAATAAAATCAATATTAAGTACAGTATACACATTAACACTTCCTTTTACAATGACTATCACAAGCAAAGACTAATACATGACTTCTGTTTCACACTGACTGACTCTAACTTGGACTGGTAGACTCCATACCCGGTGACTTCATCAGTATCCATCCTCCTGAGCTTGTCCTCCGAGAATACCTGAAAAATAAGGAAACTGGGAGTGGGTGGGTGTTTAGATCGTTGTACGATCTAAGTGAGTGGAAGAAATCTAAAATACTGATGTAAAACTTTTGGTTCTAAAACCAAAGTTCTAGAAATAACTTATATGAAAGTTTTGTTTTTCGGAAAACTTTGACTGAAATCTCTTTTATAAAACTTATATTTCTGAATTCTGCTTTATAAACAATATTTCTAAAATCTGTTCTCTGAAAATCTGATATCTAGAAACTGGTCTGTATTTGAAAAACTTGACGTATAAGGGCGTTATATACCGTCATCCCCCCATACGCCTAACTTGAGCTATAAATGCAAAACCATGACTTTGGAGCATTATGTATCGCCGTCCCCCAAAGTATGTCACTCATCTCCCTGACATTAGTGGTCTTGGGGTGTTACATATCACTGTCCCCCAAGCCACTGAACTAGGAAATGGGTGCGGATCTATGCTACCCTCCAAGATCTGAAACTTGAATCTAGGGGCATTTGTCATCACTAGTCCTGAACTAGGATCTGGGGGCGTTATGTATCATCGTCCCCCAGTCCTCTACATGTTCATATGTGTTGGTCGTCAATTCCACATCTAAATATAGTAACATATTGAGGTGGATTTTCCCGCATGCCTCGAAAACATAAAAAATCAAGCTTTGGAAAAAAAAATTTCTAAATCATCCTTATCTTAAAAGCAACTGTAATAAATTGCGGCTAACACCCTATATGCTCAAAAGTAAGTCTGATATAGAAAAACTGTTAAATAAAATTAGTTTGAGAAAATAGGTCCACTCACTGTCTTGGAATTCTCCTAGCCTTTCTTAATTTCACCGATGAAACTTGTGGTTCCTGCGATGATCTATCATCAATAATTTCGATTAGGGAATGGACTAAGAATGTATATATTGGAATTAAGCTAAATTTTCCTATTCAAATAAGGGCTATCACTCTGAGGCATATCATACATATATTATGACATAATTTATACATGCGGGTTGATACAAAACTTATAGGGTAGCCTTTAACGCATTCACGTGAAACTGGGATGGCTTGTAACTTATTTGGGCAATTATTTATCCACACATCGTGACCCAAGGTAGCATGCATCACGACGCGAATAGTCCAGAGACGTGCCTAAATTTTTGTCATGCGCGTCACGACGCACAAACCTTTCGCGTCGCGAGGTAACTTACTCCATAAATAGATCTTCATAAATTATCCAGAATGCGGCGTGATGCAAGGGGATTCGCGTCGCGACGCAAGGCCAAATATCAAGCCAGAATCCAACTTCTTCATTTCCTTCTGCCCAAACACACCTCCCTTCTTCCATTTTTCAACCCTTATACAACAATTATATATTCATCATCATAAAACATCATCAAGAAACCTTTAAATTTCTTAAATCCAAAAACCCCTAAATAACTCAATACCCAAATTCTTTGATTCCTACAACACCATTCATTTTCATACTTATACATATATATATTCATTGAACATATTTTCTAATATGCTCATAACACATTCATATCGTTGTATCAATAAAATAACTCAATCTAAAATTTAGGTCAAATGACTTTACCTCATTTTTGTGGGATTTTTTCCTCATCCTTCGAGTTTCATGGATGCCAACCCTTCTATTTGCTTCTTTCCTCTTGTTTCTTTCTTCCTTTCTTCCTTTCTTCTTTCCATTTTCTTCTTCTTCTTCTTTTTCTTCTACTTCTTCTTCTTCTTCTCACAAGTTTTCCCCTCTCTTTCTTTTCCAAATTTTGTTTGAAATGGTAAATAATAACCCCTTTTTATACTTGGACTTGTTTGAAATTGGTAAAAGTAGAGAAAAGTTTGGAAATTGGTAGAAACTTTGAGACTTTTCTAGAATGGCCCTCAAGTACTTCTGAATTTTTGTTCTGTATTTTTGAGTCATTTATGATCCTAATTTAAATAAATGTTCAACTTGAAAGTCATAGATCTCGATCTCAGATTTCCAAATTTTTAAAGTCATAAAACCGGAGTTCGTATGAAAAAGTTACGGCCCAAATATCATGGGTTGTCCGAAATGAAATATCTTAGTATCTCGTATCGGTCTTTCGAAGAATTTACTGATTGTCACCAAAGTCGTTCCATAAGTATATCTGTGTCCCAACGAAATTTATGTTATAATACCTTTTGAACGAGAGAAGCGGGGTTCACCACTATCCCTATGATATTCGGCGACCATAAAACTGTTGGGCTCACAACCAGTAGAGAGTATGGATTAGCCCGTGGGGGACTAATCCGGAGAATAAAGGAGTTTCCACCCAGTGTGAACTGCAAAATATTTAAGGCTACACTCACCCCTCGTAAAGAAAGACCTCAAACAATTGGGTTTGGAATGGTCCCTTACTTATGCCAGTATAATGTCTGGGTTCACACAATGGTATAGTCAAGTCTTAATGCAATTCATGCATAAAAGCGAATAAGAATGTAATAACATACCCAACCAAAATAATAATCACAATAACATAGTTCCAAAAGCACATTAAACTAAGAAATACGAGATGCGATAACGAAAATTCTAATAAACAATCTAAAGTAAGTAAAGTGTCAATAAATAAATAGAAACAAAAAGAGGGGTTAATCACGTATATATGAGTATTTACCGAGTGGCACATGGAGTTGTATCCGAAGTACAAATCGCACTACCGTCCATTCGGATTCGGTTACGAAATTTACGTTTGGGTTTCCATACGATATACCGCAATGGATAATAACATACATAATCATCAATACAATGTAAACAGACATAAAAAATAGACATGAAAACATATAACAATGCATATACGTATAATCATCAATATGAAAAAAAATAAACAAAATAAAGGCGAAATAATAAAACAACAATAAAAGTGAATAAATAGATAAAGAAAAAAAGATAAATAACGAAATGCCAAAGAAGAAATAATGTGACCAGAAATTTGGTCGTCTTTGATGTAGGACTTCGCATACCCGGCTGGACGTATTTCACATCTTGCTAGTCATGCAGCATCCGGAACTATAAAATGAATATAGTAAGGTACCCTCAGGTCTTACCTTTTAAGTTATTTTCTCGGAAGTGCGTTAGGACGTCGCCGGAAGGATCGAAGCTTGGTTTCAAGGTTTGTTGTTTCTGGTTACTGGTTCACTATTTTGGGTTGATGTTTTACTATTTTCTGGTTGCTATTTTTTGGTTGCTATTTTGCTATTTTCTGGTTGCTGTTTCAGTGGTTTGCTATTTTCTTTTCGATGGTTTGCTGATATTTTGGTGGTTGTTTTTGGCTGATGTTTTTGGTTGTTTTTTGCTGCTGTTTCTGGTTGTTTTTTTGGTAATTTTTTGTGGTTCTTTTCTCTCCGTTTTGGTTATTTCTTCTGGTCTTTTCGGTGATTGGTTGTTTCTTTTGGTTTTTCCAGTGATTGGTTGTTTCTTCTGTTTTTTTTTTATGATTGGTCTAGGTTTTTTTGTTTTGTTTTGGTGATGTTTTGTTTCTAGGGTTGCCATCAAAGAAGAAAAAATGAGTTCCTTAGGGTTTCAAGTTCCCATCCAAGAGAAGAAGAAGAACCCCATTTTGATGATGATTTGGTACCTTTTTATAATGATTTGAAGGGACCTCCAAATAGGGAAACAATCATGGAAATTTGGGGAATATATTTATCAAATTATTTTGGGAATACAATCTCATAAATTTGGTGATGAAGAGATCTCAAATCTTGTTAATTTGGTGAGGATGAGATCCCAAAATCTATTTGAATTGGAAATTATTGATGAGGGGATATGAGTGTGTGGGTCGATTGCATGGGGTTTTGGGCGTGCATGGTGGGTCATGGGCCACGTGGATGGGCTGCATGGGAGGTCCGAAGCTAAGGTTTGAAGCAGCAATTGATTGTGAAAATTCAAGGCTGGCTAGTGAGTCTGAATCTGATGAGGCGCTAATTTTGGAGGTTTTCCTTCCTTCCGGCATTCGTTTTTCATAATTTCTGCAACTTTTCAGGTAGTTCCTCCATATAAGGCTTATCATCGGGCTCATGCAAAAATGCAGTGTCTACAGTCGCCCCACTCTTTGATGGGGCTTGTGCAGTGTATGACAGTGACGACCCTATCAAAGTCATGAATGAATTTTTACTTACCTGGTTCGTCGGCCGTTACCGGACTTACCTGTTGTTTCGCTACTTTTGTGAGATGTTTCGATCTCTCGGATTTATTCCCAAATGGAGTTAAGTTGAAGGTGAGGTGCTTCAACCCCTGGGATTCAATCCCAAACTATAATGGGTGTGAGATGCTTCGATCTCTGAGGCACTTCGACCTCGGGATTCATTCCCGAACTGAGTTGAGTTGATGGCGAGGTGTTTCGACACTTGGGATTCATTCATTTACCATGCTGGGTGTGAGATGCTTCGATCTTTGAGGCGCTTCGTGTTGGTTTCTATTTAGGTCCCAATATCATAACAAGCAAGAAAAACATGTGTGAACACATCAACGGAGGTATCGGAATACTCACATCGATCGGTTGTGCGATGAAACGACGAACAAAACCAAGTTTTTTTGCCCTCCAAACCTCACGCCCACTGTAGCAGTCCACTGCCCAGAAAAATCAGATTTTGCTTGAGGAAATGAGCTCCAAGATTGCGTCGAACGATTCCCGTCTCGTGGGTGGGTTTCCCTAACACCTTCGTATGCCTCTTAGAAGTGTACTAGCACTTTGATCTTGCAACAAAACCCTCAAAGATCCTTCCTCATTCACGCCATTTTTAGGCAGTCCATGGCAGCCCCTTGGGCGTGCATTTGAGAGGGAGGAAGAGAGAAGGATAGATGGATGGAGAGAAAGAGTGTATTAGGTTAAGAGAGAGATATTTTACTTTTTAAACTTTGGTGAAACCATTTCACCTTTTACCCTAAACTTGGTAGGTGAGGGTAAATGGTTTTTCAAAAAGCAAACAAGGTAGTTGGGTGGTAGGTACACCTACCACACATGGGCCCCGTATATTTGAATTCAAAATCCAAATATCTCTACGAACATTTGCCGCGGCTCGGTTCCTTTTAATCCAATTAAACAAACTTCCGTCGTTAAATAATTAAATCTAATTTAATTAAATATCGATGCCTCGCAAATATATTACGAACGTCGTTTACGAATTAATTCTAAATTAATTCGTTCGTTCACATTAAAGTCCGACTTTAATTTCGTAATGAAATCCATTTCATATTAATATATCCGATATATTAATTTTAGCCCATTCGAATAAATTAAATAGAAAACTCAAATTTAACTATTAAATTTATTTTACCGATTAATTCCGAATTAATCGCGTTCTCTCTCTTAAGACGATATTTTATCCCAAATAAAATATCTCCATAATTAATCCCAGATTCATTTTCTCTTCATTAAATTAATCTCAGATTAATAAAAGTGCGAGTCATACATCATCGGTGAATCATTGGGAAGCGACCCATGAGATCCCCGGATATGTTGGCAGTAAAGACGGTCGTCGGACTATCCGAACAGGTAAGTACCAAGTACTACTTTTTACCGATTCACAAGACAAGGTTGGCTTCTAGCAAAGCACCATGCCTACCCAATTCTACGGAAATATCTTACAGGAATGAAGGATCTGTATTAGGCGTAGTATATATCGTATAGTGCATATCGATCTAGTATCGGATGGTCACGTGCTAGGCCTGGGGCTGAAGTTGTGTCTGCCCCGTACGAAACACATGTCGGATGTCTGGTAACTAGTCTCTATAATCGGATATACATGACCTAGTCATAATATCCCAATGGCCGCGCAGCACTTAAGAGCACTAATACCGTATCCTACGTGACATCATCTCCACTATGACTGGAGTGATACTTCCGTCTTGACATCACACCCAATACTACGACGATTCTCAATATACCCAGTATTGGCGTACACAGAACCGATTAAAGCCATGGACGACCTCAACCAAAGTATATTGATTGTCGTAAGTATTAGCGGTGCAAGTCTCAGGTTAAGACCAAATACACCTACCCTGATTTCGGACTCCCATAGACACACAGTCATACTATCAATGGGATTCCGAGGGGGTCTATCCAGAGCGAAGCTGTTTCCCGTACCATCGGTGAAACACAACCTCCTATTACACTTGCATGAGTATCCAATACCTAAATATATGAGAACTATGCCGTTGTGCCCTCACAACGCGCACAAGTGCAATACTAGTCTTTTACGTATCTATCGATGTCCAATCTCAATAATACTCTGACTAGGGATATTTAATGATTTATGTTACGTGGACTGATACTGTCTCATATCATTCTCCGTCCAGGAACAAATCATAGGGACCTCTCATCATTTATACATCTAAGGTGATCTAATCACAAATGATAAGAGAGCAATCTCATTTGTCACATAGTTAATTTGTACAACAACACCATGATCTGTACAAATAGTGACGCTATGGGTCATAATTGTCCAACAATCTCCCACTTGGCATATAGCAAGTCACTCGAGTGCCTAACACCCAAACTATGTACGGTTGGCTCAAATTGTTGAGAAAAGGTTTTCGTCAGCGGATTTACATGATTATGATCTAATGTGATTTATACGATCATCACATCGCCATGATGTATGATCCGAACGAATCAGATGAATATCGAAGTATATATCTGGATCGTTGATGAGACCATTAATTTTTAGCCTGTGTTGACGCCTAGCTCAGCCGCTAACAGAACTATATCTAATCTAATTAGATTTATTATCGACCCAATGGCTTCTATTGCTGCCTCAGCTGCAGCAATAATCCATATTTGTTGTTTATATGGTAACAGTATCTTGCTTGGAAGATTTCCAGCTCACTGTTCCGGTATTCAAACTTTACAGTACCGTTTGCGACTTATAGTCGTCTTTATCGGTTTGGAAACTTGCTACAAGCGATCCTAGTCACTTCAAGTTCTCAATCTCCACAGAATAAGACATCATCCTTAGTTGTCTGAGACTAACGGATGTTCTTAACTTCAATCCAGTGACTATCACTCGGATTGGTCTGATTGTGACTCCATACACTCAAAGCGTATGAGACACCAGGTCACGTACATTTTAAATGTACAATTTCTCAGAGAGTGTTAACAACTTTAAATCTATCCCAATAGATCTTTATTCCTAGAATAAAGGTTGTTACTACTAAGAATTCTACGGAGAATTATCTCGAAAGCCAAGCTCTCGCCGATTGTTTTATGGGAATATCATTTCCAAGAAATACATATATTATCATTATTTTATACATGACATCCATTGTCAGTGCGCTCCCACTAACCTCCTTATATACACAAGAAATTATTTCGTTTTGAATTAAATCATAAACCATTATGATCACATCAAAACGTCAGTTCCAAGAACCTTATGCTTGCTTTAATCCAAACATGGATCGAACAACCCGCAAAACTAGTTTGCTGGTTTAGGTACGACAAAATCGTCAAAATATTATAAACATCCTCCAAAAGGTTTCTTTTTAAGGAAAGCGATTTTGATCTTTAACTGACACATTTCATAAATGTACAATTTCAGCAAGCATTATCCAAATGGATTTACTGTGGCAACAAATAAAAGGTTGAACAGTAATCAACACAATGTTGATAACTATACCTTTTCGCTAAAAGCCTAGCTTTGTACGTTGGTATGCTGCCATCCATGTATGTCTTCCTTGAAGACGTTTAAGTACCAATAGGCACAATGCCTAATGGTACATCAACTAGTGTCTAAAAATAGTTGGTATACATGGAATCCACTTCGGACTCATGGCACTTTGAAACAAAAGGGAGTCGATACCTTGTATCAGTTCCTCAAACGTAGTCGTTTGGTCTAACCTCAACAAGATTGACATCTTAATGAGGTGAGATCAGAAACCCATACCCCATGTTGTTTTCTGATTCTCTCCGATCTACACGGTTCATGTGTATTTGAAGATTAATGGTATAGTTTCATCATTGATGAACTATATGTGTTCAATTAAGGACTTCATGCCTTGAACAGTATTACTCTGATTTTCATCGAGTTATACCATCCTCCCACTTACCACTGCATATCGGTATTCCTCTTAGGAAAACCGCATGGTGAGCAACAATAACATTGTTCTCTCGTGAGATCTATAAGTACAATACTTATGGTTTCCCCTAGGATAACCTATAATTGGCACTTATCCTATTTGTGTTTTAGTTGGTATCATCCAAACATATGCCTAGCATACCAAAATCATCAGGAATGAGAAACCCGGTTTATTTCCCGTTCATATCTAATATGATATCTGTCAAATAGATTTATATGGAACCTTATTCTAAATAAGTATTGGACTGTTAATGCATATCCGTTGAAGGAAATGGTAGTTCAGAGCGACTCATGATTAACCTTATCAAGTCCAACAAAATTTGGTTTCTCCGTACGGACATACAGTCAAACTGACGTGTCTCGGGAGGAGTCCTCATTGAAAGAATACTATACTCTTTCACGTATGTTTGAAACTTACTGCTTAAGTATTTTCCATTACGGTCTTACCGCGACGGTTTAATACTTTAGACGATCTGTTTGTTTACTTCGTGTCGAAACTCCAAAAGTTATCAATTTGTGTTCTTCAAAAGAAACACGTAACCATAACGTGATGCCACATCCGTTAAGGTCATGAAATATTCATATTCACATCTAGCATTGCTAGATATGGGCCCACTTACTTCACTATGAATAGGGCTAACAGATCTGTGGCACTATCACTATTACCAAGTAAATAACGTTTCAGGTACTTTACCTAATAAACAGATTCGTAGACTTTATTTGAATAGTCAAATCAGTCCTAGTACCCACTCTTCAAAAAGCGTGGATATACGAGTCTTGTTTAATTGTATCCCAGGCAACAATGCCACAAATAAGTCTCTACTGATCAAATCAGTTTGAGCTATATTTGTCATTTTATATGTTGAGATTTTATTTATATTCAAAATATAAATTTTGTTACTCACATCTAATGTTTTATCTTAAAATCATTCTTTATATAATGAAACACTTTAGTGTTCTAGAATATAAAGGTCTATCCGCAACGGATTAAACACTGATATAAAGATAATGTCTCTAGTCAAACTAGTTACATTATAACAGTTCCTAATTTAAGTACATACCCAAAAGGTAGTTCCTAAACTTAGGGTTCCACGGTCGAAACAGCGACTTTCATCATGTTTCCGATTCGCAGATTAATCTCAGCTTGAAGTCAGTATCCTGCTCACAGCAGATTCTGAACATCAATTCATATATTTTATGTACCATACTAAGTATTTTAAAATCCAATTTTAATACTAGTAATAGACATAATATTGATAAACATTCTTAAAGTCAGAGCCTTGCCCTTTCTTTAATTCCTTCGTGTCTACCATATCCAAACGACAGTCACTTTAGGATATGTCATTTATCTTCCCAGAAGATCATAATGATTTTGCCTTTGCCCTTTCAAATATTTCAGAAGCCTTTGGCCAAACCTTGTGTTTCTAGAATATTGAAGTATGGTGCGCCTTGCGCTACTTACCTAATTGCAAAAGTTGACTTTATCTCCTCAAGATAGTCTTTAACCCTCCAAGAGTTATTTATTGCAATTTTAATACTTCTTAAATCTAATCATAGATTTATGACAAGTAATCGAATTAAGCACTTAAGTTATCATCACATAAATCTTCCAAAGATTATGCTCTACTATTTGCTTAATTCTTGGCTTAGGCATAATAGGTTATTTTATCAAATAAAGTAACTTTTATATTTTTCAGGACCATCCTGAAATTATTCCCAATTAAATATAGTTTTTTAAATACATTTTCACCTAGGATTATGTTTTAAACACTAATCTTTCATTCATCTGATTCTAATAGTCCAACTATTTAATCAACGATTTGTGGTACTATGTATTATATTGATTATTATAGTCCAACTATACAATCAAATATAATTTAAATCAATTAACCTCAATTACATTGATTACTATATCCAATTATTAAAATCAACTGTAAATTAATTAATTCAAATATATTGATTACTATAATCCAATTATATAATCAACTTATAATACAGTCCAACTGCTTATTAAAACAACAATTTAAATATTAGTCCAACTAACATTAATTTATATGACGAATATTTTGAATGAGCGAGTATGGCAAGTAATTAAACGAATATTGCAAATTCAATTCTTGCCTCCTACTATTTTTCGGCGAGCCTCTAACCTTCTGTCGAGTACTCGGGAAACTGTGTTTCCTAGTGGGCTAGGATCCCGTTAAATATCACACAATCTTGACTTTGGCCAACTAATTGTATGATAATTAACTAGGTAGATCTCTAAGATTAATTGGATCTCATCCAATTCCTAGATCCGGTAGGGAGACATCCAAGTCCGAAACATATATCTCATATATGCCAATACATCCAATGTATTCCCTAACCTTTTTCCTCTGAATCAACTAAGCCTTGGCTTTGGCACAACAAACCTAGTGATCCCAGTCAAATGCGACCCATTGACCATGGAAAGCTTCGTAATCAATGTCGATGGACAAGATGTGGTCTTGACTTTGGCCAACAAACCAAACTTGGACAAGACACCAATATAGAACAAAACTCTTGTGATTCAAACACATCTTCGACAGACAAAGGGCTTGACTTTGGCCAACAACCCAATGCCAGTCTCGGATCTTGAGTAAGAATCACTCAATGGAAGGAAAAACGCATGATTTGATGAGGGTTTTTCGCGTGCAAATTGGCTCCCAATTTATTATCTTTATTTAGGACTCATCAACATACACCCTTAAACATGCATTCTAAACACATAATAAAGCGCATAAAAATAAATAATAATGATATGCGGATGGATACTTAACACATTGATCCTAGATCAAATCTCTCCCTTTATCTCTCAAACTAGCACTTGTATTATTTCTACCCGTTACACTACACTACTAAAGAAACCTCATTTACATTGAGGGGAATAGGTGAGAAGAGAATACAAAGAGAATAGAGGTGATAAGGCTGGACACGCAGGTCCAATTTAATAAATCGAATTTATTACATTAATTTCCAAAATTGCCCCCACCCGACTAATATCCATCCGATATACATTATTCATTCATCACAACCATGTATTCACACAAGCATGTTATCAATCAATCTAATTAATTAATTAATCTGATAATTAGTGATCATCCAATGTTCAAACAATGATTTGATTTTGCGCGAGTCAAACTCGTTTTTGTGAATAAGTACTCAAAGTACGAATTCTCGAATTAAATTAAACTACAACATTAAATCCAATTTAATATGTATTTAATACTAATTCACTATTAATTCCAATTAAAAAATTACTTATTAATAAACCTTTTACGACTTAAGTTCCAAATTAATCATTACGGGTCTCAAAGCCTGATTAACATCCAACGTCAATTTAATTCAAGTCCAATGGGCTTTCAATTAATTTCTTTAAGGCGTGGGCTTCGACAACCAAAGCCCAATCAAGGAGTAACCCCATAAGCCTAGAAATCAATTTAGGCCCATTAGGCCCAATTAAACTTTAAAGGTTTATAAGTCGCATTTGGGCTTTATGGAAGTGGTTTTGGGCCCAATTGGATCCAATCCAATTTGCCTAAATCCAACTTTGTACAACAAAGCCAATAAGTCCATTACAACTTTAAAAGCCCAAATCCAATTTTAAGGCCCAAATAATTAAATTACCAAATTCCAAATTTCCAATTTAATTACCAAAGTGTATTACATGATTAATTAACCAAATCAATTTCCAAAACATCATTTTGTCCAATTAATCATGCTTTATCATCATCACATGTCCAACATACTTTGATGAAAAATCAAACCCATTCATCATTCCATAAGTCTCGGCCAAGGGAGTCATTTCATGTCCAATTCGATTTCAATCCAATTAATCCACAATCGACATTAAATCAACATCCGAATGATTTCCAACACATCTAATGTCCAAAAATCAAAATTTCCAAGACTAAGTAGGGCATATACCATTCGGCCAAGGTAAGGTATTTGGGGTTTTTGTTCAATTCAAAATTAAATCCAATTCAATCTCAAATTAACATCATCCACATCATTACAACTCATCCAATGAATGAAAATGAAGAAATCCAAGATTCCATATGAACCCTAATTTCGGCCAAGGTAGATATATTGGGGAAAAAGTATTCCAAACCATTTTCTTGAAATTGATCCAATCAATCTTCAATTCAAAATGTATTAAGCATACTCAAACATCCAATTTATTCAAATCATGCTCAAATATAAAATACCCATTTTAAGCCCTAAAAATTTCATGCTTGAACCTAGGCTCTTGATGCCATTGTTGGTTTCTATTTAGGTCCCAAGATCATAACAAGAATGAAAAACATGTGTGAACACATCAATGGAGGTATAGCGGAATACTCACATCGATCGGTTGTGCGACGAAACGACGAACAAAACCAAGTTTTTTTTGCCCTCCAAACCTCACGCCCACTTCAGCAGTCCACTGCCCAGAAAAATCAGATTTTGCTTGAGGAAATGAGCTCCAAGATTGCATCGAATGATTCCCGGCTCGTGGGTGGGTTTCCCTAACCCCTTCGTATGCCTGTTAGAAGTGTACTAGCACTTTTATCTTGCCACAAAACCCTCAAAGATCCTTCCTCATTCACGCCATTTTCAGGCAGTCCATGGCAGCCCCTTGGGCGTGCATTTGAGAGGGAGAAAGAGAGAAGGAGAGATGGATGGAGAGAAAGAGTGTATTAGGTTAAGAGAGATATTTTGCTTTTTTAAATTTGGTGAAACCATTTCACCTTTTACCCTAAACATGGTAGGTGAGGGTAAATGGTTTTTCAAAAAACAAACAAGGTAGTTGGGTGGTATGTACACCTACCACACATGGGCCCCACATATTTGAATTCAAAATCCAAATATCTCTACTAACATTTACACGGCTCGGTTCCGTTTAATCCAATTAAATGAACTTCCGTCGTTAAATAATTAAATATAATTTAATTAAATATCGATGCCCCACAAATATATTACAAACGTCGTTTACGAATTAATTCTAAATTAATTCGTTCGTTCACATTAAAGTCCGACTTTAATTTAGTAATGAAATCCAATTCATATTAATATATCTGATATATTAATTTTAGCCCATTCGAATAAATTAAATAGAAAAATCAAATTTAACTATTAAATATATTTTACCGATTAATTCCGAATTAATCGCGTTCTCTCTCTTTAGATGATATTTTATCCCAGATAAAATATCTCCGTAATAATCCCAGATTAATTTTCTCTCTTATCAAATTAATCCCAGATTAATAAAAGTGCGAGTCATACATCATCGGTGAATCATTGGGAAGTGACCCAAGAGATCCCCGAATATGTGGCAGTAAATACGATCGTCGGACTATCCGAACAGGTAAGTACCAAGTACTACGTTTTACCGATTCACAAGACAAGGTTGGCTTCTAGCAAAGCACCATGCCTACCCAATTCTCCGGAAATATCTTTAGAGGAATGAAGGATCTGTATCAGGCGTAGTATACATCTTATAGTGCATATCCATCTAGTATCGGATGGTCACGTGCTAGGCCTGAGGCTGGAGTTGTGTCTGCCTCGTAAGAAACACATGTCGGATGTCTGGTAACTAGTCTCTATAATCGGATATACATGACTTAGTCATAATATCCCAATGGCCGCGCAGCACATAAGAGCACTAATACCGTATCCTACGTGACATCATCTCCACTATAACTGGAGTGATACTTCCGTCATGACATCACACCCAATACTCTACGATTCTCAATATAGCCAGTATTGGCGTACACAGAACCGATTAAAGCAGTGGACGACCTCAACCAAAGTATATTGATTGTCGTAAGTATTAGCGGTGCAAGTCTCAGGTTAAGACCAAATACACCTACCCTGATTTCGGACTCCCATATACACACAGTCATACTACCAATGGGATTCCGAGGGGGTCTATCGAGAGCGAAGCTGTTTCCCGTACCATCGGTGAAACACAACCTCCTATTACACTTGCATGAGTATCCAGTACCCAAATATATGAGAACTATGTCATTGTGCCCTCACAATACGCACAAGTGCAATACTAGTCTTTTACGTATATATCGATGTCCGATCTCGATAATACTCTGACTAGGGATATTTAATGATTTATCCTTTGTGGACTGATACTGTCTCATATCATTCTACGTCCAGGAACAAATCATAGGGACCTCTCATCATTTATACATCTAAGGTGATCTAATCACAAATGATAAGAGAGCAATCTCCTTTGTCACATAGTTAATTTGTACAACAACACCATGATCTCTACAAATAGTGACGCTATGGGTCATAATTGTCCAACAATTCGACCTCTGTAATTCATTTCCAAACTGATTTGAGTTGATGGCGAGGTGCTTCGACCCCTGGGATTCATTCCCGAACCATATTGGGTGTGAGATGCTTCGATCTCTAAGGAGCTTCAACCTCTAGCATTTATTCCCAAAATGAGTTGAGTTGATGGCGAGGTGCTTCGACCCTTGGGATTCATTCCCGAACCATGCTTGGTGTGAGATGCTTTGATCTCTGAGGCGCTTCGACCTCTGGGATTCATTCTCGAACTGAGTTGAGTTGATGACGAGGTGCTTCGACCCATTGGATTCATTCCCAAACCAAGCTGGGTGTGAGATGCTTCGATCTCTGAGGCGATTTGACCTCTGGGATTCATTCCCAATCTGAGTTAAGTTTATAGCTGTTGGGTTTCTACGGTCTAACCGGGATCGATTAAGAAATGAAACTCATGTGTGAATACTTAAAGAAGTTGCAAAATACTTACAGTGAATGGTTGAGGCGATGCAATGAAGAACAAAAACTTTTATGCCCTCCTTGGATGCTCACGGCAGTGCAGATTTTTGGCCTCCATTTTGTTCCATTTTCGGTCATGGATGATCCACCAAGCTCCAAGCTTTATGTTGAAATTCCATGCTCACGGGTGCGGTTCCCTATCACCTACGCAAGACTCCGGAAGTGTGCTAGCACTCGGTAATTTTTGCCGCAAAAATCACCTTGCTTCTCCTTGCCATTCTCGGCAAATGCAGTGAGAAGGAAGAAGAAATCAGCCCATTGGGCTTGTGAGGGAGAAGAAGAATGAGAGATTTGTTTTTTTTTGGGTTGAGAAAAATGTGTATCTAATACACTTAATGAATTTCAAAAATGCATTTACCATATATTTTTCTTTCCAAAAGTCAAAAGCAATAAAGCCTACAACCACTACATCAACTATTCACATCACAAGGACTACACTGTTAGACAGTAATGACCCATAGCGTCACTATTTTGTAAATGATATTGTATTATTGTACAAAATTAACTATGTAGTAATGAAATTGCCTTTTACCGTTTTGTAATTTATTTACTTTGATATATAAATGGTAAAAGTCCCTATGATTAGTTCCGGATTGTGATGATATGAGACAGTATCAATCCATAAAGGTTTAATCATTAAATATCCCTAGTCGTAGTATTATCGAGATTGACATCGATAATGCGGAATAGACTAGTACTGCACTTGTGCATGTTGTGAGGGCACAACGGCATAGTTCTCATATATTTAAGTATTGGATACTTATGCAAGTGCGGTAGGAGGTTGTGTTTTACCGATAGTACGGAAAACAGCTTCGCTCTGGATAGACCCCGCGGAGTCCCATTGGTAGTATGTCTGCGTGTCTATGGGAGTCCGCTTCAGGGTAGGTGCATATGATCTTAACCTGAGATTTGCATCGCTAGTACTTACGACAATCGGTAAAATTTAGGTTTGGTGGTCCAGGGCTTTAACGAGTTCTGTGTATACCTCTTCTGGGTTATCGAGAATCGTAGTGTACTGGGTGTGATGTCAAGATGGAAGTATCACTTCAGACATATGGAGATGATGATCGCGAGGGATACAGAACGAGTACTCTATAATGGTTGCAACCATCGGGATAATATGACTAGGTCAGGATTATCCGATTCAAAGAGACTGGTTGCTTGATGTCCGATATGTGTATCGTACGGGGCAGACACATATCCAGCCCCAGGCCTTACATGTGATCATCCGATACTGGTTCGATATACACTATACTACGGTATACTACGCCTGTTATAGATCTAATATTCCAGTAAGAATATTTCTAGAGAATTGGGTAGGCATGGCGTTTTGCTAGAAGCTAACCTTGTCTTGTAAATCGGTAAAAACGTAGTACTTGGTACGTACGTGTTCGAATAGTTCGACAACCGGATTTACTGCCAACATATCTAGAGGTCTCTTGGGTCGCTTCCCGAAGATTCACCAATGACGTATGATTCAAACTGATTAATCTTGGATTAATTACGGAGAGACTTTATCTTGGATAAAGTACTATATAAAGAGAGAGAACGATTAATTTAGAATTAATCGTAAAATTATTATATTCGATATAATAATCGGAATTCGATTTCGACGCGAAATTGAAATTAGATTTTAATTCGGGCAAACGAGTTAATTTAGAATTAATTCGTTAGCGACGTAAATAATAATTTCGCTAGGCGCAATTATTTATTTAAATTCGATTTAATTAACGTCGCGACGTAAGCTCGGTATTTCGGAAATATCGAACCCGAACGCGTGAGTGCACGTGGGCCCACTTTCATTTGGAAACGTGTGGGGCCCACATGACACTTGTCATTATTTGCATTATTTAATCAAGATGTATTGCATGAAGATAGTGTACAAAGCACTCAAGGGTATTGCATGGAAATTGAGTGTTAGACACTCTAAGTCTTTGCATGGTTGTGTCATAAGTATATTATTATTTAATATAATTATGACATAAATATAAATTGATTTTTGAGAGAAAAATCAAATCCTCCTCTCCCTCTCTAATTACCGAAACAGTGAGCTCTCAAAGCTCTCTCCAATTCTTCATTGGTTTTGTGGCAAGACAAGAAGAAGAAAGTGTGCTTGTTTGGAACTCTAACACACAACTTTGGCTAGCAACATCAAGGGATCATACAAGGTGTTATGGGAAACTCATCTTAGAGCTTGGAAGGATCAAACTTTGCTTGGATGGAGCATTTCTTTTCATCTTGGCCGAATCCTCCACTGCACAAAGGAGCAACATTTGTTTCATCCATTGCATCCACATTCCGTTTTTGTGAGTATTGTTTCCGCCATTACTTCAATGTAGTTCATTCTTATATATATTTTGCTTGTTTTTGATCTTGGGACATGGTTATTAGATTTCCAACAATGGTATCATTGAGCCTAAAAATGCATGCAAATATATTAGGATGTTATTTGGGGAAAATTGTTTGAAGCATGATTTGATGAGTTTGCTTGATTAAATATGCTTAGATGTATGTTAAATGGATTATACATCATCAATTTCATGGAAAATAAATTGGATTAATTTTTCCAACCCCAATGAGGCTTGGCCGAATACATGCAAGCATGTGGACTAGATGATTTTTTAATTTTAAGACATTGGATGACTTGAAATAATATGGAGATGATCATTTGTAACTTGATTGGATTGAAAACGAAATCGGAACCATATTAATCACCTTGGCCGAATGCTTGATGATGATTAGGGACATGATTTTTTGATTAAATAATGTTGGACATATATTTAAGATAAAAATATGATTAATAGATTAATTTGATATTTTGGGAATATTGATTTAAAGGATTAATCATGAAAATACACTTTAATTAATTAAGTTATAAAATTTGGAATTTTAAAATTTAGTTAATTGGGCTTAAATTGGAATTGGGCCTAAAACTATTATATTGGTCATAAATGGGCTTGGTTGGGCCAAGTAGATTTGGACCATTTGGATTGGATCAAAAATGGGCCTTAATCACACCATTTAAGTCCAAATGTAATAAATGGGCTTTTATGTTTAATTGGGCCTTATGGGCTTGATATTGATTTTATGGCAAATGAGGGTGATTCCTTATTGGGCTTGGAAATTGGGTTTGACCCACATTGACCAAGGCCCAAGCCTAATGAAATCAATAGAAAGCCCATCGGACTTTAATTAAACGGACATTAGATGTTAGTTGGGCTTTGAGACCCAAAAGTACTAGATTTGGAATCTAAGTTATAAAAGCACAATAAAAGTGTAAATATTTAATTTAGAATTAAATAAAAGGATTAGTATTGAATACGACTTAAATTGGATTTAACGAGTAGTTCGATATAATTCGTGAATTCATACCATATGTATTTATTCTCAAAACGAGTTGGACTCGCGCAAATGCAAACAATTGTTTGAACATTGTATTGTCACCTAATTAAAGACTAATTAATTGGATTTGATTGGTTGTATAACATGCCTTGAATGAATGAATGAATGTGGATGTGTTGTATGAATAGTGTATATCGGATGGATATTAGAAGGGAAGGGTAATTTTAGAAATTATTGTAAATTTGGAATTTATAAATTGGACCTGCGTGTCCAGCCTTATCTCTTTATCTCTTTGTATTCTCTTCTCACCTAATTCCCCTCAATGTAAATGAGGTTTCTCTTATTGTATTATGTAATGGGTAGAAGTAGAATAGTGCTAGCGGGGAGAGGAAAGGGAGTGATTTGTTCTAGGAACAAGTTGTTTATATATCCATCCGCATATCACTATTACTTTACTTTACGCGCTTTATGATGTTTTAGAAGCATGCTTAAGGGTGTATGATGATGAGATACAGACCTAACAAAGATTAAATTAATTGGTTGCCAATTACGCGAAAAATCCCTCAAACAATATTAAGCGATTTTCCTTCCGTTGAATGATTCTTTCTCAAGATCCGAAATTGGCATTGGTTTGTTGGCCAAAGTCAAGACCTTTGTCAATTGAGGATGTGTTTGAATCATGAGAGTTTGTTACACATCGGTGTCCTGTCCAAGTTGTGATTTGTTGGCCAAAGTCAAGATCACTTCTTGTCCATCGACATTGATTACGAAACTTTCCTTGTCAATGGGTCCCGCTTAACTGGAATCATTAGGTTTGTTGTGCCAAAGCCAAGGCTTAGTTGATTCAGAGGAAATGGTTAGGAAAATGTATTGGATACATTGACGTATGTATTAGATATATATGTTTCGGACTTGGATGTCCACCTACCGGATCTAGGAATTGGATGGGATCCAATTGATCTTCGAGATCTACCTAGTTAAATATCATACAACTTGTTGGCCAAAGTCAAGGTTGTGTGTTATTTAACGGGATCCTAGCCCACTAGGAAATTGGATTTCCCGAGTACTCAACAGAGGGTTAGAGACTTGTAGAAAATAGTGGGAGGCTAGTATTGAGTTTGCAATTTCATTCAGATACTTAGCTTTACGCGCTTACAAAATTTATTTCGTCAATTTTTAACATTAGTTGGACTATAAAAATGTTATTTTTCTTGTAACAGTTTGACTGTACCCATTTTATCGTTAACTAGATAGTTGGACTATCGTAGTTAAGATGGCAAGCAAGGTAAATGTCCGAGACATCATCATGGGTGACAATGTCTTTAAGGGGACAAACTTCGCTGATTGGGAAATGAACCTAAGGATAGTCCTTGGGGGAGAGGATACTGTATACGATACAAAGACCTCTCGGGCCTATGCCCACTGAGCCACTTGAGCTGGAGTTATGGAAAACTCACAGTGATGATTGTGACACGGCTCAGTCGATCATGCTTGCTTCAATGACTCAACACTTTCGTCGCCAAAATAGGGACTTGGATCCTTATAATATGATGGCAAGATTGCAAGATCTTCACCGCACTAATAAGCGGATGGCGAGGTACGAGTTAGTGAAGAAAATCTTTCGCTCCCGTATGACTGATGGTAGTTCTGTTGAGGTCCATGGGACTCAAATGATAGCCGATATTGATGAACTGGCTAATATGGGTATAGTCTTGGAGTCTGAGCTGGCTATAGATGTACTTCTACAGTCACTACCCGATACTTGGAAACAGATTGTCATCAACTACAAACTGATGAATTCGGATGACACTCTTGGAGAGTTGTTGTCAATTCTCAAGGAGTCAGAGAAAGAACTTCTGAAAGGCAACAAGCGCGAGGCGCACTTTGCAACAACATCTCAAACGCCGAAAGCTGGGCTCAAGGCAACTGGGGGTGTTAAGAAGAAGAAGCATAAAAACAAAGGCAAGGCCAAGTCAACAAAGGCTTCTGGGAAGCCAAGGGACAAGTCTCAAGATGTTTGCCTGAAATGCGGCAAAAGAGGTCACTGGAAGCGTGACTGCCGCATGAACAAGGGACATAAGGAGGACATACAGGCGGGCAAGGCTCCGGCCTCAGGTATGTTTGTTATTGAGATAAATATGACTACTTCCAGTCTTAATAAAAATTGGATTTTTGATTCTGGCTGTGGTTCTCATATTTGTACTGATGTGCAGGATCTGCATGATAGCAGGAGACTGGCTTCGGGGGAGGTAGATCTACGAGTTGGAAATGGAACTTCTGTTGCTGTTTTGGCCGTAGGCACTTTGTTTTGGAACTGCCCTCGGGGCATGTACTTAAACTAAATGACTGTTATTTTGTTCCTAGTTTAACTAGGAATATTATTTCTGTATCTTGTTAACCCAAACAGGGTACACTTTTGTATTTAAAAAACACAGGTGTTATTTATATAAAAATGATGCAGAAATTTGCAGTGCTGGTGCAAATAATGGTCTTTATATTTTGAATATAAATGAATCTCCAAAATGTAAAATAACAAACAAAAGGCTCAAAATGAGTAATCCAAAAGAAGAAACTTATTTGTGGCATTGTCGTCTGGGACACATCAACAAGACTCGCATATCCACACTTTCGAAGAGTGGGTACTTGGACGGATTTGATCCAAATTCATATGACGTCTGCGAATCTTGTTATTAGGCAAAATGCCTAAATCACCTTTTAGTGGTAAAGTGAACGCGCCACTGAACTGTTAGCCCTCGTTCATAGTGACGTTTGTGGGCCCATGTCTAGCCAGGCTAGAGGTGGATATCGATACTTCGTAACCTTTACGGATGATGCATCACGTTATGGTTATGTGTATCTAATGATGCACAAGTCGGAAACTTTTGAGAAATTCAAAGAGTTTCGACACGAAGTTGAAAAACAAACAGGCAAGAGTATTAAAACATTACGGTCGGACCGTGGTGGCGAATACTTAAGTAATGAGTTTCAAGATTACTTGAAAGAATATGGTATTCTTTCACAATGGACTCCTCCTGGAACACCACAATTAAATGGTGTGTCTGAACGGAGAAACCGTACCTTGCTTGATATGGTAAGGTCGATGATGAGTCGCACTGAGCTGCCTATATCCTTCTGGGGACATGCATTAGAAAGTGCAATCCTTATTTTGAATAGGGTTCCGTCAAAGTCTGTAGAACAGACTCCGTATGAGATATGGACAGGAAAGAAACCAGGTTTCTCATTCCTGAAGATTTGGGGTTGCTGGGCATACGTCAAACGTTTGGAAGGTACCAAACTTGAACCCAATTCAGATAAATGCCTATTTGTTGGATATCCTAAGGAAACCAAAGGATATTACTTCTATAACCCAAAAGAGAACAAAGTATTTGTTGCTCTACATGCGATTTTCCTTGAGAAGGAATTCCTAAATGCAGTGTGTTTAGTGGGAGGAAAGTAGAACTCGATGAAAGTCGTAGTGATACTGTTCCTGGCAATAAATCAAGAACGGAACATGAACAGTCCATCCAGGATGAGACTGAACCACAATCTTCAGTTACACAAGGACTACGTAGGTCGGAGAGAGTCAGGGTAATACCTGAGAGGTATGGATTCCTGATCTCACCTCATGTAGATATTAATCTTATTGAGGATACTGAACCGGCTACGTATGAGGAAGCGATACAGGGTATCGAATCCACTTTATGGCAAGAAGCCATGAAGGCCGAAATGGATTCCATGTATACCAACCAAGTTTGGACACTGGTTGATGCACCAGAAGGCGTAAAGCCTATTGGATGCAAATGGGTCTTCAAGAAGAAGACAGACATGGATGGCAACGTACAAACGTACAAAGCTAGGCTTGTAGCGAAGGGGTATCATCAACACACTTGGAGTTGATTATGACGAAACTTTCTCACCCGTTGCCATGATTAAATCCATTCGGATAATGCTTGCAATAGCTGCATATTACGATTACGAAATATGGCAGATGGACGTTAAAACCGCTTTCCTTAACGGAAACCTATTGGAGGATGTTTATATGCAACAACCTGACGGTTTTATCGCACCAAGACTTGCAAACAAGGTTTGTAAGTTAAATCGGTCCATTTATGGACTGAAGCAAGCATCGAGGTCATGGAACCAACGTTTTGATGAGGTCATAAAAGAATATGATTTCATTCAAAACGTAGATGATCCTTGTGTATATAAGAAGGTTAGTGGGAGTGCACTGACTTTTATTGTCCTTTATGTCGACGATTATTGCTTATAGGCAATGACATTCCCATGTTAACGTCGGTGAAAGCTTGGCTTTCATTGAAATTCTCCATGAAAGATCTGGGAGAAGCAGCTTTTATTCTAGGAATAAAGATCTACCGGGATAGATCTAGAAAGCTACTTGGACTCTCCCAGAGTACATATATTGATAAAGTGTTGAAGAGATTCAACATGGATCAGTCCAAGAAGGGACTGTTGCCAACATCACATGGCGTCTTTCTATCTAGGGACATGTGTCCTAAAACACAAGATGAGAGAGACAACATGAGTCGGACTCCGTTCGCCTCGGCAGTCGGATCGATCATGTATGCCATGATATGTACACGACCTGATGTGTCCTATGCTTTGAGCATGTGCAGTCGATATCAGGCCGATCCAGGACAGGATCACTGGATGGCGGTTAAGAATATCCTTAGGTATCTTTAAAGAACTAAGGATGTTTTCTTAATCTATGGAGATGGAGAAACTTGAGGTATCTGGGTATACCGATGCAAGTTTCCAAACCGACAGAGACGACTTCAAGTCGCAAACGGGTACATATTTGCTTGAATAACGGAGCAGTGAGCTGGAATCTTCCAAGCAGAGATACTGTTGCCGATTCAGAATGAAGCGGAGTACATTGAGCAGCTGAAGCAGCAAAAGAGGCATTTTGGATCCGAAAATTCCTAATTGGATTAGAGTAGTTCCGTTAGCAGCTGAGCCCGTTCCATTGTATTGTGACAATAGCGGGGCTATAGCACAGGCTAAGGAACCAAGGTTGTTGGACAAAATGACCCATAGCGTCACTATTTGCACAGATCATTGTGTTGTTGTAGCAAATTAACTATGTGACTAGGAAATTGCACTCTCATCATTTGTGATTAGATCACCATAGATATATAAATGAAGAGAGGTCCCTATGATTAGTTCCTGGATTGAGATGATATGAGACAGTATCAGTCCACAAAGGATTAATCATTAAATATCCCTAGCCGTAGTATTATCGAGACTGGACATCGATAATGCGGAATAGGCTAGTATTGCACTTGTGTGCGTTGTGAGGGCACAACGGCATAGTTCTCATATATATAAGTGTTGGATACTTATGCAAGTGCGATAGGAGGTCGTGTTTCACCGATGGTACGGGAAACAGCTTCGCTCTGGATAGACCCCTCGGAATCCCATTGGTATTATGAATATGTGTCTATGGGAGGCCGAAATCAAGGTAGGTGTGTATAGTCTTAACCTGAGACTTACATCGCTAATGCTTACGACAATCGATATACTTTAGTTGAGGTCGTCTAGGACTGTAACCGGTTCTGTGTACGCCAATGCCGGGTATATTGAGAATCGTAGTGTATTGGATGTGATGTCAAGACGGAAGTATCACTCCAGTCATAGTGGAGATGATGTCACGCAGGATACGGTATTAGTGCTCTTAAGAGATGCGCATCCAATCGAGATATTATGACCAGGTCATGAATATCCGATTATAGAGACTAGTTACCAGACATCCGATATGTGTTTCGGACGGGGCAGACACTTATCCAGCCCCAGCCCTAGCACGTGACTATCCGATACTGGGCCGATATACACAATACATTAGTATACTACGCTTGATACAGATCTTAATATTCTTTAAAGGATATGTCCGGAGAATTAGGTAGACTTGGTGCTTTGCTAGGAGTCGACCTTGTCTCGTAAATCGGTAGAACGTAGTACTTGGTACGTACGTGATTCGGATACTCCGACGACCGTATTTACTGCCAGATTATCCGGGGATCTCATGGGTCGCTTCCCGATAATCCACCGATGACGCACAACTCGCACTCTTGAATAATCTGGGATTATACAGAAGAGAGAGAAAATTAATCTAGGATTAATTACAGAGATATTTTATCTAAGATAAAAATATCGTCTAGAGAGAGATAACGATTAATTTGGAATTAATCGTAAATTAATATATTCGATATATTAAACGAAATTAGATTTCGACGCGGAATTAAAATTAGATTTTAATTCGGGCAAACGAGTTAATTTAGAATTAATTCGTTAGCGACGTAAATAATAATTTCGCTAGGCGCAATTATTTATTTAAATTCGATTTAATTAACGTCGCGACGTAAGCTCGGTATTTCGGAAATATCGAACCCGAACGCGTGAGTGCACGTGGGCCCACTTTCATTTGGAAACGTGTGGGGCCCACATGACACATGTCATTCTAATGCTTTGCATGTAGATTGTGTACATTGCACTCAATGTCATTGCATGGAGTTTGAGTGTTTGACACTCTAAGCCATTGCATGTTTTGTGTCATAAATTTATTATTAATTTAATAAAATTATGGCATAAATATAAATTGATTTTTGGTAAATCATTTTCAAGACAAAACACAATTCAATCTCTCTCAAAATTCTCTCTTCTCTCACGGCAATGGGCCATCTTCACTGGTTTTGAACCAGTTTGGGCGTGACTTTAGGGGAGCAGAGTTGGGTTCATGGTGAAACCGCAAGTGCTAGCACACTACGAGTCTTGCGAAGGTGGTAGGGAGGTTCGACCATGAGGCGGGACTCATCCGATGGAGTTTGGAGCTTCTTTTTGAGACCCGAAACTGCCAAGACAGTGAGCATGGACTGGTTGCAGTGGCGTGAGCAAGGCAGTACGTTTTTGGCCTTGATTCGTCTTCAAATCGACATAACCGATCAATGTGAGTATTCCGCTACCTCCGTTGATGTATTCATGCATGTTTTCATGTCTTGTTTGATCTTGGGACTTAGAATAAAACCAACAATGGCATCAGAGCTAATGTTGCAAGCATGAAATTGTAGGGTTTAAATTTGGGTAAATGTGATTTGAGCATGATTTGAATAAATTGCTTGTTTGAGTATGCTTATAACATGTTTAAATTCATTTTGGTTGGACTAATTTGATGAAAATGATTTGGAATATTTTCCCCAAAATTAAGTCCTTGGCCGAATGGTTGATGATTTTGGATCTTGGATTTTTGTTTTTTTTAATTCATTTGATGAGTTAGAATCGATTAGGTTGATGTTAATTTGAATCGGATTGGATTGGATTTCGAATTGGACAAAACCCCAAAATCTTTGAGTTGGCCGAATGTGACTAATGCCCTAATGTCTTGGTAAATTTTGATTTTGATAATTGGATGTATTGAAATCATTCGGGATATGTATTTAATGTCGAATGCGGATTAATTGGATTGAAACCGAATTGGACATGAAATCACTCCCTTGGCCGAGACCTTTAAACATGTAGATGTGTTTGATCTTTCAATTTGTGTGTTGGACATATGATAATGAATCAAGCATGATTAATTGGACTAATATGGTGTTTTAGAAATGTTGATTTAGTTGATTGATCATGTAATACACTTTGGTAATTAAATTGGGAAAATTGGATTTTTTGAATTTAATTATTTGGGCCTAATTTTGGAAATTGGATTTAAATGTTGTATTTGGGCCTATTGGGCTTGATTTATCAAGTTTGGTTTAGGCCAAATGGATTGGATCCAATTGGGCCCAAAACCTTGACCATAAAGCCCAAATGCGACTTAATGAACCTTTAAAGTTCAATTGGGCCTAATGGGCCAAGATTGATTTATGGGCTTATGGGGTAAATCCCGGATTGGACTTTGGTTATCGGTTTGACCCGAGTTGACCAAAAGTCCACGCCTTAAGAAATCAATCAAAAGCCCATTGGACTTTAATTGAATTGACGTTGGACGTTAATCGGTCTTTGAGACGCGTTACGACTAAATTTGGAATTTAAATCGTAAAAGGTTTATTGAATAAAAGTGTAATATTTAATTTGGAATTGAATATGAATTAGTATTAAATACATGTTAAATTAGATTTAATGATGTAGTTTAATTTAATTCATGAATTCGTACTTTAAGTACTTATTCGCAAAAACGAGTTTGACTCGAACAAAATCAAATCGTTGTTTGAACATTGGATGATCACTTAATTATCAGATTAATTAATTTGATTAGATTGATTGATAGCATGCTTATGTGTGTGAATACGTGGTTGTGTTGAATGAATAATGTATATCGGATGGATATTAGTCGGGTGGGCAATTTTAGAAATTGTTGTAATAAATTCGATTATTAAATTGGACCTGCGTGTCCAGCCTTATCACCTCTATTCTCTTTGTATTCTCTTCTCACCTATTCCCCTCTATGTATATGAGGTTTCTTTAGAAGTGTAGTGTAACGGGTAGAAGTAATACTAGTGCTAGCTTGAGTGAGAAAGGGAGAGATTTGATCTAGGATCAATGTGTTTAGTATCCATCCGCATATCATTATTATTTATTTTCATACTCGCTTTATTATGTATTTAGAATGCATGTTTAAGGGTGTATGATGATGAGACCTTAACAAAGATAATTAAATTGGTAGCCAATTTGCACGCGAAAAAGCCCTCATCAAATATCATGCGTTTTTCCTTCCATTGAGTGATTCTTACTCAAGATCCTAGATTGGCAGGGGTGTTGGCCAAAGTCAAGCCCTTGTCCTTCGAAGATGTGTTTAATCACGAGGCTTTGTTCCATATCGGTGTCGTGTCCAAGTTGTGGTTTGTTGGCCAAAGTCAAGACCACTTCTTGTCCATTGACATTGATTACGAAGCTTCCATGTCAATGGGTCCGCGCTTGACTGGGATCACTAGGTTTGTTGTGCCAAAGCCAAGGCCTAGTTGATTCAGAGGAAAAAGGTTAGGGTATATATTGGATATATAGGCATATATAAGATATATGTTTAGGACTTGGATGTCCACCTACTGGATCTAGGAGTTGGATTAGATCCAATTGATCTTAGAGATCTACCTAGTTAATTATCATACAATTTGTTGGCCAAAGTCAAGATTGTGTGATATTTAACGGGATCCTAGCCCACTAGGAAACACGGTTTCCCGAGTACTCGACAGAGGGTTAGAGGCTCGACGAAAAATAGTGGGAGGCAAGTATTGAATTTGCAACATTCGTTCGAATACTCGCTAAACCGCTCATCTATATTTTACTCGTCATATAATCAAAAGTATTAGTTGGACTATATATTTTATGTTGTTTTAAATATATATATAGTTGGACTATATACAAACTCATTCAATATATAGTTGATTTATAATTGGATTATAGTAATCAATATAATTGAAATAAAATGATAGTTGATTTTATAATTAGATTAAGTAATCAATATTAAATATTGAAAATAATTGGTTATTGTAATCATAATAATATATAGTACCTAGTATTAAAATTGATAAATAGTTGGACTATTAAAATCAAGAAAGAATTGAAAAGTTGAATATTTAAAATATATAATCATTGGATTAAATGCTTTAAATGATTTATTTTCATATTGGGAATAAATAATAGGTTAATTATTTGATAAAATAACTTATTATGACTAAGCCCATAATTAAGCAAATAGTAGAGCATAAAGTCTTTGGAAGATTTATGTGATGATGACTTTAGTGCTTAATTAATACTTACAATAAATCTATCTTTAGATTTAAAAGTATTAAATTGCAATTAATAATTCTTGGAGAATTAATTGACCTTCTAGTGGAGAAAGGTCAAAGTTTGCAATTGGGCATGTAGCACAAGGTGCACATCATTTCGATATTCTAAAACCCAAGGCTTGGCCAAAGGTTTGTGAAATATTGAAAAGGTAATTGACATATCCCAAAGTGACTACCATTTGGATATGGAAAACACGAAGGAATTAAAGATAGGGAGAGGCTCTAACTTAAAAATATTTGTCAAAGTTATGTTTACTACTAGTATTAAAATTGGATTTTAAATACTTAGTGTGGTACATAATACATATATGTATTGACGTTCAGAATCCGCTGTGAGCTGGATACTGGCTTCAAGCCGAGATTTCTCTGCGAATTGGAAACGGGACGAAAGTCGTTGTTTCGACCGTAGATACCTAAGTTTAGGAACTACCCTTAGGGTATGTACTTAAATTAGGAAATGTTATAATGTAACTAGTTTGACTAGAGACATTATCTCTATATCAGTGTTTAATCCGATGCGGATAAACCTTTATATTCTAGAACACTAAAGTGTTTCATTATATAAAGATGATACTGAGATAAATACATTAGATGTAAATAACATAATTTATATTTTGAATATAAATAAAATCTCAAACATATAAATGACAAATAAATAGCTCAAATTGATTTGATCAATAGAGACTTATTTGTGGCATTGTTGTCTAGGACACAAATAAACAAGACTCGTATATCCACACTTTTGAAGAGTGGATACTAGGACTGATTTGACTATTCAAATAAGGTCTACGAATCTAGTTTATTAGGTTAAAAACCTAAAATACTATTTACTTGGTAATAGTAAAAGGGCCACCGATCTGTTAGCCCTATTCATGGTGAAGTAAGTGGGCCCATATCTAGCTAGGCTAGATGTGAACATGAATATTTCGTGACCTTAACGGATGTGGCATCACGTTATGGTTATGTGTTTCTTTTGAAGAACACAAATACGAAACTTTGAGTTTCGACACGAAGTATACAAACAGATCGGCTGTAGTATTATGCCGCCACGGTAAGACCGTAATTGGTAAATACTTAAGCAGTAAGTTTCATATATACATGAAAGAGTACGGTATTCTTTCATATGAGGACTCCTCCCGAGACACGTCAGTTTGACGGTGTGTCCAACTAAAACCGAAGTTTTGTTGGACATGATTAGGGTTTTCGCGAGTCGCTCTGAGCTACTGTTCCTTCAACAGGATATGTATTAACAGTGCAAAACTTATTTAGAATAAGGTTCCATGTAAATCTGTTTGACAGATATCATATAGGATATGAACAGGAAAGAAACGAGGTTTCTCATTCCTGATAATTTGGGTATGCCAGGCATAAAGTTTGGATGATACCAAACTAAGAACCCAAATTGGATTAGTGCCAATATAGGTTATCCTAAGGGAAACCATAAGTATAGTACTTATAAATCCCACATGAGAACAATGTGATTGTTGCTCACCATGCGGTTTTCCTGAGAGGAATACCGATATGCAGTGGTCAGTGGGAGGATAGTGATACTCAATGAAAATCGGAGTAATACTATTCATAGCACGAAGTCCTTAATGGAACACAAACAATTCATCTATGATGAATTTGTACCATTAATCTTCAAATACACAAGAAATCGGGTAGATCGGATAGAGTCAGAAAACAACCTAGGGTATGGGTTTCTGATCTAACCTCATTAAGATGTCAATCTTATGAAGGTATATCCACCGACTACGTTTTGAGGAAGTGATACAAGGTATCGACTCCCTGTTATGGCAAAGTGCCATGAGTCCGAAATGGATTCCATGTATAACGACTATTATGGATACTAGTTGTTGTACCACAAAGCATTGTGCCTATTGGTACATTATACGTCTTCAAGGAAGACATACATGGATGGCAACATACCAACGTACAAAGCTAGGCTTTTGACGGAAAAGGTATCGTTATCAACATTGTGTTAATAACGGTTCAACCTTTTACCTGTTGCCATGGTAAGTCCATTTTGAAGATGCTTGTTGATAACTGTATATTTCATTTATGAAATATGTCAGTTACAAATCAAAATCGCTTTCCTGAAAAGGAAACCTTTTGGAGGATGTTTACAACATCCTGACGATTTTGTATAACCGACAAACAAGGTTTGCGGGTTATTCGATCCATGTTTGGATCAATGCAAGCATAAGGTTCTTGGAACTGTCGTTTTGAAATAATCATAATGGTTTATGATTTGACTCAAAACGAAATAATTCTTGTGTATATAAGGAGGTTAGTGGGAGAGAGCGCACTGACAATGAAATTCCCATAAAGCAATTGGTGAAAGCTTGGCTTTCATAGATATTCTTTCAATAGAAATTCTCCGTAGAATTCTGGGGAGTAACAACCTTTATTCAAGGAATAAAGATACTGGGATAGATTTGGAGTTGTTAACACTCTCTGGGAAATTGTACATTTAAAATGTACTTGTATTGGTGTCTCATACGCTTCGAGCATATGGAGTCACAATGGGTCAATCCAAGTGATAGTCACTGGATTGAACATAAGAACATCTGTTAGTATCTGAGAGAACTAAAGATGTTGTCTTAAACTATGGAGAAGGAGAACTTGAAGTGACTGGGATCACTGCTACAAGTTTCCAAACAATTAAATACTGCGGTACTATAAAGTTTGAATAACGGGACAGTGAGCTGGAAATATTCCGAGCAAGATAACTGTTGCCGAATAAACAACAAATGCGGATTATTGCTGCAGCTGAGGCAGCAATAGAAGCCATTTGGATCGATAATAAATCTAATTAGATTAGATATAATTCTGTTAGCAGCTGAGCTAGGCGTCAGCACAGGCTAAAGAATTAAAGGTCTCATCGACGATCCAGATATATACTTCTATATCATCTGATTCGTTCGGATCATACATCGTGGCGATGTGATGATCGTGTAAATCGCGTCAGACGATAATTAAGCAAATCCGCTGACGAAAACCTTTCCTCAGCAATTTGAGCGAATTGTACATAGTTCGGGTGTTAGACACTCGAGTGACTGGCTATGTGCCAAGTGGGAGATTGTTGGACAAAATGACCCATAGCGTCACTATTTGCACAGATCATTGTGTTGTTGTAGCAAATTAACTATGTGACAAGGAAATTGCACTCTCATCATTTGTGATTAGATCACCATAGATATATAAATGAAGAGAGGTCCCTATGATTAGTTCCTGGATTGAGATGATATGAGACAGTATCAGTCCACGAAGGATTAATCATTAAATATCCCTAGCCGTAGTATTATCGAGACTGGACATCGATAATGCGGAATAGGCTAGTATTGCACTTGTGTGCGTTGTGAGGGCACAACGGCATAGTTCTCATATATATAAGTGTTGGATACTTATGCAAGTGCGATAGGAGGTCGTGTTTTCACCGATGGTACGGGAAACAGCTTCGCTCTGGATAGACCCCTCGGAATCCCATTGGTATTATGAATATGTGTCTATGGGAGGCCGAAATCAAAGGTAGGTGTGTATAGTCTTAACCTGAGACTTACATCGCTAATACTTACGACAATCGATATACTTTAGTTGAGGTCGTCTAGGACTGTAACCGGTTCTGTGTACGCCAATGCCGGGTATATTGAGAATCGTAGTGTATTGGATGTGATGTCAAGACGGAAGTATCACTCCAGTCATAGTGGAGATGATGTCACGCAGGATACGGTATTAGTGCTCTTAAGAGATGCGCATCCAATCGTGATATTATGACCAGGTCATGAATATCCGATTATAGAGACTAGTTACCAGACATCCGATATGTGTTTCGGACGGGGCAGACACTTATCCAGCCCCAGCCCTAGCACGTGACTATCCGATACTGGGCCGATATACACAATACATTAGTATACGCTTGATACAGATCTTAATATTCTTTAAGGATATGTCCGGAGAATTAGGTAGACTTGGTGCTTTGCTAGGAGTCGACCTTGTCTCGTAAATCGGGTAGAACGTAGTACTTGGTACGTACGTGATTCGGATACTCCGACGACCGTATTTACTGCCAGATTATCCGGGGATCTCATGGGTCGCTTCCCGATAATCCACCGATGACGCACAACTCGCACTCTTGAATAATCTGGGATTATACAGAAGAGAGAGAAAATTAATCTAGGATTAATTACGGAGATATTTTATCTAAGATAAAATATCGTCTAGAGAGAGATAACGATTAATTTGGAATTAATCGGTAATTAATATATTCGATATATTAAACGAAATTAGATTTCGACGAGAATTAAAATTAGATTTAATTCGGGCAAACGAGTTAATTTAGAATTAATTCGTTAGCGACGTAAATAATAATTTCGCTAGGCGCAATTATTTATTTAAATTCGATTTAATTAACGTCGCGACGTAAGCTCGGTATTTCGGAAATATCGAACCCGAACGCGTGAGTGCACGTGGGCCCACTTTCATTTGGAAACGTGTGGGGCCCACATGACACATGTCATTCTAATGCTTTGCATGTAGATTGTGTACATTGCACTCAATGTCATTGCATGGAGTTTGAGTGTTTGACACTCTAAGCCATTGCATGTTTTGTGTCATAAATTTATTATTAATTTAATAAATATTATGGCATAAATAAATTGATTGATTTTTGGTAAATCATTTTTCAAGACAAAACAATTCAATCTCTCTCAAAATTCTCTCTTCCTCTCACGGCAATGGGGCCATTCTTCACTGGTTTTGAACCAGTTTGGGCGTGACTTTAGGGAAGCAAGAGTTGGGTTTTCATGGTGAAAACCGCAAGTGCTAGCACACTACGAGTCTTGCGAAGGTGGTAGGGAGGTTCGACCATGAGGCGGGACTCATCCGATGGAGTTTGGAGCTTCGTTTTGAGACCCGAAACTGCCAAGACAGTGAGCATGGACTGGTTGCAGTGGCGTGAGCAAGGCAGTACGTTTTTGGCCTTGATTCGTCTTCAAATCGACATAACCGATCAATGTGAGTATTCCGCTACCTCCGTTGATGTATTCATGCATGTTTTCATGTCTTGTTTGATCTTGGGACTTAGAATAAAACCAACAAATGTTTCTCATCAACGATCCAAACATTTCTTCGACATTCCATCTAATTGCGAGAGATCATTTACAGCGTGCGATGTGAGATCGAGAGATGCATCAGAGGTAAATTGCAGATCCGCTGACGAGGCTATTCCTCGGGAAAAAGTTGAGCGACATGTATAGTTCAGGTTATTAGATTCAGAGTGAGTGACTGGCTCAAAGAATAGGCCAAGTGGGAGAATGTAGACAGTAAGGACCCATAGCGTCACTATTTTGTAAATGATTGGTATTATTGTACAAAACAACAAAATTAACATTGTAGTAATGAAATTGCCTTTTTAATTGTAATTTTATTACTTTGATATATAAATGGTAAAAGTCCTATGATTAGTCCGGATTGTGATGATATGAGACAGTATCAATCCATAAAGGTTTAATCATTAAAATCCCTAGTCGTAGTATTATCGAGATTGGACATCGATAATGCGGAATAGACTAGTACTGCACTTGTGCATGTTGTGAGGGCACAACGGCATAGTTCTCATATATTTAAGTATGGATACTTATGCAAGTCCGGTAGGAGGTTGTGTTGTGTTTTACCGATAGTACGGAAAACAGCTTCGCTCTGGATAGACCCCGCGGAGTCCCATTGGTAGTATGTCTGCGTGTCTATGGGAGTCCGCTTCAGGGTAGGTGCATATGATCTTAACCTGAGATTTGCATCGCTAGTACTTACGACAATCGGTAAAATTTAGGTTGGGTGGTCCAGGGCTTTAACGAGTTCTGTGTATACCTCTTCTGGGTTTATCGAGAATCGTAGTGTACTGGGTGTGATGTCAAGATGGAAGTATCACTTTAGACATATGGAGATGATGATCGCGAGGGATACAGAACGAGTACTATATAATGGTTGCAACCATCGGGATAATATGACTAGGTCAGGATTATCCGATTCAAAGAGACTGGGTTGCTTGATGTCCGATATGTGTATCGTACGGGGCAGACACATATCCAGCCCCAGGCCTTACATGTGATCATCCGATACTGGTTCGATATACACTATACTACGGTATACTACGCCTGTTTATAGATCTAATATTCCAGTAAGAATATTTCTAGAGAATTGGGTAGGCATGGCGTTTTGCTAGAAGCTAACCTTGTCTTGTAAATCGGTAAAAACGTAGTACTTGGTACGTACGTGTTCGAATAGTTCGACAACCGGATTTACTGCCAACATATCTAGAGGTCTCTTGGGTCGCTTCCCGAAGATTCACCAATGACGTATGATTCAAACTGATTAATCTTGGATTAATTACGGAGAGACTTTATCTTGGATAAAGTACTATATAAAGAGAGAGAACGATTAATTTAGAATTAATCGTAAAATTATTATATTCGATATAATAATCGGAATTCGATTTCGACGCGAAATTGAAATTAGATTTTAATTCGGGCAAACGAGTTAATTTAGAATTAATTCGTTAGCGACGTAAATAATAATTTCGCTAGGCGCAATTATTTATTTAAATTCGATTTTTATTAACGTCGCGACGTAAGCTCGGTATTTCGGAAATATCGAACCCGAACGCGTGAGTGCACGTGGGCCCACTTTCATTTGGAAACGTGTGGGGCCCACATGACACTTGTCATTATTTGCATTATTTAATCAAGATGTATTGCATGAAGATAGTGTACAAAGCACTCAAGGGTATTGCATGGAAATTGAGTGTTAGACACTCTAAGTCTTTGCATGGTTTGTGTCATAAGTATATTATTATTTAATATAATTATGACATAAATATAAATTGATTTTTGAGAGAAAAATCAAATCCTCCTCTCCCTCTCTAATTACCGAAACAGTGAGCTCTCAAAGCTCTCTCCAATTCTTCATTTGTTTTGTGGCAAGACAAGAAGAAAGTGTGCTTGTTTGGAACTCTAACACACAACTTTGGCTAGCAACATCAAGGGATCATACAAGGTGTTATGGGAAACTCATCTTAGAGCTTGGAAGGATCAAACTTTGCTTGGAGCATTTCTTTTCATCTTGGCCGAATCCTCCACTGCACAAAGGAGCAACATTTGTTTCATCCATTGCATCCACATTCCGTTTTGTGAGTATTGTTTCCGCCATTACTTCAATGTAGTTCATTCTTATATATATTTGCTTGTTTTTGATCTTGGGACATGGTTATTAGATTTCCAACATACACATCACATCATTCAAAGTGACAAGTGATTTGACGCTTGATCTGACTTTTGGGCCGCACTCGAATTCAAAATACGAATGTGCCCGCAAACACTCCCGGGCTCGGGTTCACTAATTCCAAATTAACAAATTTTTCGTTGTGACGTAATTAAATAATTATGCCTAGCAAAATCACTATTCGCGTCGCTAACGAATTAATTCTAAATTAACTCATTCGCCCGAATTAAAATCTAATTTCAATTCCGCGTCGAAATCCAATTTCGTATAATATATCAAAGATATTAATTTTATCGATTAATTCCAAATTAATCATTTTCTCTCTTTAATTAATATTTTATCCCTGATAAAATATCTCTGCAATTAATCCCAGATTAATTTTATCTCTCTCATTAATTAATCCCAGATTAATAAAGTACGAGTCATACGTCATTGGTGAATCTTCGGGAAGCGACCCATGAGATCCCCGGATATGTTGGCAGTAAATCCGATCGTCGGACTATCCGAACACGTATGTACCTTGTACTACATTTGTACCGATTTACAAGACAAGGTTGGCTTCTAGAAAAGTGCCATGCCTACCCAATTCTCCAGAAATATCTTTACAGGAATAAGTGATTTATATCAGGCGTAGTATACATAGTATTGCGTATTTCGATCCAGTATCAGATGTCACATGCTAGGCTTAGGGCTTTAATTGTGTCTGCCCCATACGAAGCACATATCGAATCTCTGGTAACTATTCTCTATAATCGGATAAACATGACCTAGTCATTTTATCCTGATCATTGTAGTACATAAGAGAACCAGTTTCGTATCCTACGTGACCATCATCTCCCCTATGACTGGGTGATACTTCCATCTCGACATCACACCCAATAAACTATGATTCTCAATATACCAAGAAAATACGTACACAAAACCGCTTAAAGCCCTGGACGACCAAAACCAAAGTATATTGATTGTCCCAAGTACTAGCGGTGTAAGTCTCAAGTTAAGACCAAATACACCTACCCTAATTCGGACTTCCATAGACACATAGTCATACTACCAATGGAATTCCGAGGGGTCTATCATGAGCGAAGCTGTTTTTCGTACCATCGGTAAAACACAACCTCCCAATATACTTGTATGAGTATCCTATACCCAAATACATGAGAACTATGTCGTTATGCTCCCACAACTCGCATAAGTGTAATACTAGTCTTTTCCGCATTATCGATGTCCAATCTCGATAATACTCTAACTAGGGATATTTAATGATTAAACCTTTGTGGATTGATACTGTCTCATATCATCTCAATCCAGGAACTAATCATAAGGACCTTTCATCATTTATACATCTTGGTGATCTAATCATAAATGATAAAAGAGAAATTTCATTTGTCACATAGTTCATTTGTACAACAACACCATGATCTGTATAAATAGTGACGCTATGGGTCATAACTGTCCAACAATCTCCCACTTGGCCTATAGCCAGTCACTCAAGTGTCCTACACCCGAACTATGTACGGTTCGTTCAAACTTCTGCTGAGAAAATGTTTTCGTCAGTGGATTTTCATGATTATCATCTGATGCGATTTATACGATCATCACAACGCCACGATGTATGATCCGAACGAATCAGATTAATAGTCAAAATATTTATCTGGATCGTTGATGAGACCATTAATTCTTTAGTCTGCGCTATAGCCTAGCTCAGCTATTAATAGAACTATATCTAATCTAATTTGATTTATTATCAATCTAGAAGGCTTCTATTGCTGCCTCAGATGCAGCAATAACCCGCTTTTGTTGTTTATTCAGTAACGGTATCTTGCTTAGAAGATTTCCAGCTCACTGTTCCGTTATTCAAACTTTATAGTATCATTTTGCGAATTAAAGTCGTTTCTATCGGTTAGGAAACTTACAGCAGTGATTCCAGTCACTTCAAGTTCTAATTCTCCATAGTTTAAGACATCATCCTTAATTCTCTAAGATACTAAAAGATGTTCTTAACATCAATCCAGTGACTATCACTTGGATTGGCCTGATTGTGAATCCATATGCTCAAAGCATATGAGACACCAGGTCGCATACATTTTATTTCAATGTACGAGTTCTTGGAGAGTATTAACAACTTTAAATCTATCCCAGTAAATCTTTATTCCTAGATTAAAGGTTGTTTCTCCCAAGATTTCTACGGAGAATCTTTCATGAAAGCCAAGCTTTCACCAATTGTATTATAGGAATATCATTTCCAAGAAATGATATATCATCATTTATTTGGGACATTCACTGTCAGTGCGCTCCCACTAACCTCCTTATATATCCAAGAATCATTTTCGTTTTGAATTAAATCATACACCATTATGATTACATCAAAATGATAATTCCAAGAACGATATGCTAACTTCAATCCATCCATGGATCGAATAACCTGCATACCTTATTTGCTCATTTTTTACGACAAAACCGTCAGGATGTTGTAAACATCCTCCAAAAGGTTTCCGTTTAAAGAAAGTGATTTTGACGTTTAGCTGCCATATTTCATAAATGAAACGTGCAGCATTAGCAAGCATTGTCCAAATGGATTTAACAATAGCAACGAGTAAAAGGTTTCGTCGTAATCGACACAATGTTGATAACGATACCTTTTCGTTACAAGCCTAGGTTAGTACGTTGGTATGTTGCCTTCCATTTATGTCTTCCTTAAAGACTTATATAGTACCAATAGGCACAATGCCTTCTGGTATATCAACTAGTATCCAAACTTGGTTGGTATACATGCAATCCATTTTGGATTTCATGGAAATTTTCCATAATAGGGAGTCGATACTTTGTATCACTTCCTAATACGTAGTCAGTTTGTATTCCTCAATAAGATTGACATCTTTATGAGGTGAGATCAGAAACCCATACCCCAGGTTATTTTCTGACTCTCTCCGACTAACGCGGTTCTTGTGTATTCGAAGATTATTTGTATAGTTTCATCATTGATGAACTATTTGTGTTCCATTAATGAATCGGTGTCTGGAACAGTAATACTCTGATTTCATCGAGTTTTACTTTCCTCCCACTTACCACTGCATATCGGTATTCCTCTTAGGAAAAATTGTATAGTGAACAACAATTAAATTGTTCTCTTGTGATTTGTATAAGTACTATACTTAGGTTTCCATAGGATAACCCACAACTTAGGCACTTATCCGATTTGGGTTCTAGTTTGGTTTCATCCAAACATATGCCCAGCATTCCCAAATCTTCAGGAATGTGAAAACTCGGTTTCTTTCCTGTTCATATCTAATATGAAGTCTGTCAAATAGATTTTTATGGAACCTTATTCTAAATAAGTTCTGCACTGTTGATACGTATCGATTGGAGGAAATGGTAGCTCAGAGCGACTCAGGTTTAACCTTATCATGTCTAACAAAATTTGGTTTATCCGTTCAGATACACCGTCAGATTGACGTGTTTCGGGAGGAGTCCTCATTGAAAGAATACTATACTCTTTCAAGTATTTGAGAAAATTATTTCTTAAGTATTTTCTTCACGGTCTAACCGTGACAGTTTAATACTTTAGCCGATCTGTTTGTCTATTTCATGTCGAAACTCTAAAAGTTTCCGATTCGTGTTTCAAAATAAACACATAACCATAACGTGATGCCACATCTGTAAAGGTCACAAAACATTCATATCCACCTCTAGCCTAGCTAAACATCGGCCCACTTACGTCATTATGAACGAGGGCTAACAGATCAATGGCACTTACACTTTTACCAAGTAAATAGTGTTTTAGGCAATTTGCCCAATAAACTAGATTCGTAGACATTATTTGAATGGAATCAAATTTGTCCTAGTATCCACTCTTCAAAATGTGGATATACGAGTCTTGTTTAATTGTGTCCCAGACAGCAATGCCACATTTAAGTTTTAACTGATTCGAATCAGTTTGAGCTATTTGTTTGTCATGTTATATGTTTGAGATTTATTTATATTCAAAATATAAATACTGGTATTCATATCTAATGTGTCTATCTCAATATCATCTTTATAAAATAAAAAACTTTAGTGTTCTAAAATATAAAGGTATATCTGCAATGGGTTAAACCCTGATACAGAGATAATGTTTATAGTCAAACTAGTTACATTTTAACAGTTTCCTAATTTAAGTACACACCCAAAGGGTAGTTCCTAAACTTAGGTATCAACGGTTAAAACACCGACTTTCGTCCCTTTTTCAATTCGTAGATAGATCTTATCTGAAGTCAGTATCCTGCTAATCAGAAGATTCTGCACACCAGTACATATTTATGTACCACATTTAGTATATAAAATCCAATTTTAATACTAGTAGCGAACATATTGATGACAAATATATTTGAAGTCGGAGCCTTGCTCGTCTTCTCTTCCTTCATGCCTGCCTTGTCCATACGGCAGTCACGCTTCCGTATCCCCGTTTGCCACACTTTTAGGCAGACATTTTGGGATATGTCATTTATCTTCCCAGAAGATTATAATGATTTTCCATTTGCCCCTTTTCACACTCCAGAAGCCTTTGGCCAAGCCTTTGCCTTCTAGAATATCAAAATAAGGTGCGCCTTGTGCTTTTTGCCTTATTGCAAACTTTGTCTTTGTCTTCTTGAGCATAGCCGTTAACTCTCCAAGAGTTTAGTATTGCAATTTAGTACTTCTAAGATCTAAAGATAGATCTATGAAGAACCTTCAATTTCATTATCATACTTTAAGGACCTAATCCTTAGTTCTGATTAAGAAATTAATGAGTCTATTTGGCAAGTTTAATGGATTAAACACTAAAATTATCATCAAATGAATCTTCCAAAGATCATGCTCTACTATTTGCTCAACTCCGAGCTTAGGCCTAATATGTTATTTTATCAAATAAAGTAACTTCTTAGTTTCTAGGACTATCCTGAAATTTTATTCCCAATTTGAAAATTAAAGTCGTTTAAATACATTTTCACCCAGGATTATGTTTTAAACACTAATCTTTCAATTTTATCTTGATTCTAAAAGTCCAACTATTTAATCAACGATTTTAGGTACTATTTATTATAATGATTGCTATAGTCCAACTATATAATCAACTATAATTTAATTGGTTAAATCAATTATATTGATTACTATAATCCAATTATAAAATCAACTATAATTAAATAAATTAAATATATTGATTACTATAATCCAATTATATAATCTACTATAAATGAAATAGTTTGAATACAGTCCAACTGTTTATTAAAACAATAATTAATTATTAGTACAACTAATATATTAATTTAATTGATGAAAAATTTGAATGAGCGCCTATGGCAAGTAACTAAACGAATATTGCAAATTTAATACTTGCCTCCCACTATTTTTCGGCGAGCCTCTAACCCTCTGTTGAGTACTCAGGAAACCTTATTTCCTAGTGGGCTAGGATCCGTTAAATAACACACAATCTTGACTTTGGCCAACAAATTGTATGATAATTAACTAGGTAGATCTCTAAGATCAATTGGATCCCATCCAAGTCCTAGATCCAGCAGGTAGACATCCAAGACCGAAACATATATCATATATATGCAAATATTTCCAATATATTTCCGAACATTTTTCCTCTGAATCAACTAAGCCTTGGCTTTGGCATAACAAACTTAGTGATCCCAGTTAAGCGGAACCCATTGACTTTGGAAAGCTTCGTAATCAATGTCGATGGACAAAAAGTGGTCTTGACTTTGGCCAACAAATCACAACTTGGAAAAGACACCGATATGGAAAAAAGCCTTCATGATTCAAGCACATCCTCGACGGAAAAAGGCCTTGACTTTGGCCAACAAACCACTGCTAGTCTTAGATCTTGTGTAAGAATCACTAAATGGAAGGAAAACGCTTAATATGATGTTAAGGGTTTTTCGCGTGCAATTGGCAACCAATTAATTATCTTTGTTAAGGTCTCATTATCATACACTCTTAAATATGCATTCTAAACACATAATAAGGCGCGTAAGTAAATAAATATAATAATGATATGCGGATGGATACTTAACACATTGTTCCTAGAACAAATCTCTCTCTTTCTTCTCTCCCGCTAGCACAAGTATTACTTCTACCCGTTACATAACACTTCTAAAGAAACCTCATTTACATTGAGGGGAATAGGTGAGAAGAGAAATACAAAGAGTAAGGAGGTAATAGGCTGGACACGCATGTCCAATTTAATAAATTCTAAATTTATTACAATAATTTCCAAAATTGCCCCACCCATCTAATATCCATCCGATATGCATTATTCATGCATCGCAACCATGTATTCACACAATCATGTTATCAATCAATCTAATCCAATTAATTAATCTGATAATTAATGACCATCCATTGTTCAAACAATGATTTGATTTTGCGCGAGTCAAACTCGTTTTGCGAATAAGTACTCAAAGTACGAATTCTTGAATTAAATTAAACTACAACATTAAATCCAATTTAATTTGTATTTAATACTAATTCACTTATTTAATTCCAAATTAAATATTATACTTTATTAACGAACAATTACGACTTAGATTCTAAATCTAACCTTTACTGGTCTCAAAGCCCGATTAACATCCAATGTTAATTTAATTTAAAGTCTAATGGGCTTTAAATTAATTTCTAAGGCATGGACTTTTGGTCAATATGGGTCAAACCCAAATACCAAAGGCCATTTAAGGAATCACCCTTATTTGCCAAGAAACCAATTTAGGCCCATTAGGCCCAATTAATTATTAAAGGTCCATTAAGTAATAATTGAACTTTATGGATATGGTTTTGGGCCCAATTGGATCCAACCATTTTAGCCTAAACCTTTCTTGGTACAACCAAAGCCCATTAAAGCCCAATTACAACTTTTAAGGCCCAATTCCAAAATAAGCCCAATTAATTAACTTACAAAATTCCAAATTTCACAATTAATTAATTAAAGTGTATGCCATAATTAATTACCCAAATTAAAATTTCCAAAACATCAATTAGCCTAATTAATTATGATCATCATGTTCAATCCATGTCCAACACAATTGAAACAAATCAAACCCATTTCATGCTTCTTTAGCTCTCGGCAATAGGGATTATTTTAAATCAATTTTGATTTCAAACCAATTAAACCATAAATATATCACATGCATTTCAAACATATCCAATTGTCCAAAATCAAAAATCACCAAGAGCCACAATTAGGGTACCATTCGGCCAAGCCAAGAATTTTAGGGAAAAATGATCCAATCAAATTTTCATGAAATTGATCCAATACAACTTCATTTAAACATCATTTAAGCATACTCAATCAAGTAATTTTATCAAATCATGCTCAAATACAATTTACCCAATTTTAACCCTAAGTTCAAGTTTCATGCTCAACTTCGCTCTGATACCATTGTTGGGTTTCTACGGTCTAACCGGGATCGATTAAGCAATGAAACTCATGTGCGAATACTCAAAGAAGTTGCGGAATACTTACAATGAACGATTGAGGAGATGCGACGAAGAATGAAAACTTTTATGCCCTCCTTGGAAGCTCACGGCAGTGCAGATTTTTTGCCTCTATTTTGTTCCATTTTCGGTCATGGATGATCCACCAAGCTCCAAGCTTTGTGTTGAAATTCCATGCTTACAGGTGCGGTTCCCTATCACCTTCGCAAGACTCCAGAAGTGTGCTAGCACTGGGTAATTTTTGCCGCAAAAATCACCTTGCTTCTCCTTGCCATTCTCGGCAAATGCAGAGAGAGGGAAGAAGAAATCAGCCCATTGGGCGTGTGAGGGAGAAGAAGAAAGAGAGTTGTTTTTTTTTTTTGGTTGAGAAAAATGTGTATCTAATACACTTAATGAATTTCAAAAATTCATTTACCATATATTTTGCTTTCCAAAAGTCAAAAGCAATAAAGCCTACAACCACTACATCAACTATTCAAATCACAAGGACTACATATCATATCACTCAAAGTGACAAGTGATTTGACACTTGATGTGACTAGCGATTTGACGCTTGATCTGACTTGTGGGCCGCACTCAAATTCGAAATACGAATGCGCCCGCAAACACTCCCGGGCTCGGGTTTGCTAATTCCAAATTAACTAATTTTCCGTTGCGACATAATTAAATAATTATGCCTAGCAAAATCACTATTCACGTCGCTAACGAATTTTTCGTTACGACATAATTAAATAATTATGCCCAAATTAAAATCTAATTTCAATTTCGTGTCGAAATCCAATTTCGTATAATATATCGAATATATTAATTTTATCGATAATTCCAAATTAATCGTTTTCTCTCATTAATTAATATTTTATCCCAGATAAATTATCTCCGCAATTAATCCCTGATTAATTTTATCTCTCTCATTAATTAATCACATATTAATAAAGTGCGAGTCATACGTCATTGGTGAATCTTTAGGAAGTTGCCAATGAGATCCCCTGATATGTTGGCAGTAAATCCGGTCGTCGGACTATCCGAACACGTATGTACCTAGTATTATGTTTGTACCGATTTACAAGACAATGTTTGCTTCTAGCAAAGCGCCATGCCTACCCAATTCTCCAGAAATATCCATACATGAATAAGTTATCTATATCAGGCGTAGTATACATAGTATTGCGTATTTCGATCCAGTATCGGATGTCACATGCTAGGCCTGGGGCTAGAATTGTGTCTGCCCCGTACGAAGCACATATCAGATCTCTGCTAACTAGTCTCTATAATTAGATAAACATGACCTAGTTATTTTATCCCGATGACTGCAGTACATAAGAGAACCAATTCTGTATCCTACGTGACCATCATCTCCATTATGACTGGAGTGATACTTCCATCTCGACATTACACCCAATACACTATGATTCTCAATATAGCCAGAGGAGGCGTACACAAAACCGGTTAAAGCCCTGGACGACCAAAACCAAAGTATATTGATTGTCGCAAGTACTAGCGGTGCAAGTCTCAGGTTAAGACCAAATACACCTACCCTGATTCGAACTTCCATAGACACATAGTCACACTGCCAATGGAATTCTGAGGGGTCTATCCAAAGCGAAGCTGTTTTCCGTACCATCGGTAAAACACAACCTCCTACTGCACTTGCATGAGTATCTTATACCCAAATATATGAGAACTATGTCGTTATGCTCCCACAACGCTCACAAGTGTAATACTAGTCTTTTCCGCATTATCGATGTCCAATCTCGATAATACTCTGACTAGGGATATTTAATTATTAAACCTTCGTGGATTGATACTGTCTCATATCATCTCAATCCAGAAACTAATCATAAAGACCTTTCATCATTTATACATCTTGGTGATCTAATCACAAATGATAAAAGAGCAATTTCCTTTGTCGCATAGTTAATTTGTACAACAACACCATGATCTGTACAAATAGTGACGCTATGGGTCATAACTGTTCAACAATGGCGAGGTTCTTCGACCCCTTGGATTCATTCCCGAACCACTCTAGGTGTGAGATGCTTCGATCTCTGAGGCATTTCGACCTCTGGGATTCATTCTCGAACCATGATGGGTGTGAGATGCTTCGATCTATGAGGCGCTTCTACCTCTATGATCCATTCCCGGACTGAGTTGAGTTGATTGTGAGGTGATTCGACCTCTGGTATTCATTCACGAACCACGATGGGTGTAAGATGCTTTGATATTTGAGGCGCTTCGACCTTTGGGATTCATTCCCAAACTGAGTTGACTTGATGGCGAGGTGCTTCAACCCTTGGGATTCATTCCCGAACTATACTGGGTGTGAGATGTTACGATCTATGAGATTCATTCCCGAACTGATGGCGAGAACCTTCAACCTCTGGGATTCATTCCCGAACCATGCTGGGCGTGAGATGCTTCGATCTCTAGTATTCATTCCCGAACTGAGTTGAGTTGATGGCGAGGTGTTTCGACCCCTAAGATTCATTCCTGAACCATACTAGCTGTGAGATGTTTCGATCTCTTGGATTCAATCCCGAACTGAGTTGAGTTAATGGTGACGTGCTTTGACCACTGGGATTCATTCCTAAACCATGCTGGGTGTGAGATGCTTCGATCTTTGGGATTCATTCCCGAACTGAGTTGAGTTGATGGAGAGGTGCTTCGACCCCAGGGATTCATTCCCGGACCATACTGGGTGTGAGATGCTTTGATCTTTGGGCTTCATTCCTGAACTCAGTTGAGTTGATGGCGAGGTTCTTCGACCCTTGGGATTCATTCCCAAACCATGCTGGGTGTGAGATGCTTTGATCTTTATGAATCATTCCCGAACTGAGTTGAGTTGATGGCGAGGTGCTTCTGTTGGGTTTCTAAGGTCAAACCAAGATCATTTCAAGCATAAAATCATGTGAATACGGAAAGAAGTATAGCGGAAATATACTCACTTTGATCGGTTATAGGATGTGTAGAAAACGAATTTTTTTGCTCTATTTGAAGTTGTTCCAAGCTCCTCTAAAGTGTGTATCAAGCTCCAAGCTTTGATCTTTGATTCCAAGCTCAATGGGAAAAGTTTCCCTAACACCTTTATATGATTCCTCGAGCGTGCTAGCACTTGAAAAAAATGCAACATTCTTCCTTTGTTCTTTGAAACTCTCGACCAAGCCAAGTTGGGAGAGAAAAATTTACTTTGGTCGTGAATGGAAAGAGATGAGAAGAGATGATTGTTGACTTGTAATTTTGAATTCCAAAACCAAAAAAAGATATACCAAAAATCCAATGTTTGGTATATGTCCATCATCTCACAATTAGTGTGTTGAACAAGTCATCAACAACCCACCAAATTCCATCAACTAAAAGTTGATTAAAGTGACTAGGTGATGTGACTTGTGGGCCCCACTTGATTCAAAATCTGAGTGGGCCCATAAACACATTCCGGGCTCAGGTTCGTTAATTCCGAATTAACGAATTTTTATTTGTGACTTAATTAAATTAAATTTAATTAAATAGTTATGCCTAAAGTCGCTCGCGAATTAATTCTAAATTAATTCGTTCGTCCGAATTAAAATCTAATTTTAATTCCGTTATGAAATCTAATTTCATTTAATATATCAAATATATTATTTTATCGATTAATTCTGAATTAATCGTTCTCTCTCTCCTAATAGAATTTTATCCCAGATAAAATCTTGCTGTAATTAATCATAGATTAATTTTCACTCTCTTCTAATTAATCCCAAATTAATTATGTTCGAGCCATACGTCATCGATGAATCTTTGGGAAGCCGCCTATGAGATCCCTGGATATGTTGGCAGTAAATCTGATCGTCGGACTATCCGAACATGTGCGTACCCGGTAACAGTTTCTTACCGATTTACGAGACATGGTTGACTTCTCGCAAAGAGCCATGCCTACCCAATTCTCCAGAAATATTCTTTAAGGAATATATAATCTATGTCAGGCGTAGTAAACGTAGTATTGCATATTACGATCCAGTATCTGATGTCACATGTAAGGCCTGGGGCTGGAATAGTGTCTACCCCATCCGAAGCATATATCGGATCACAAGCAACTAGTCTCTATAAACGGATAATCATGACCTTGTCATATTATCCAAATAGTTGCAACATAATAGAGAACCGGTTATGTATCCCTGCGTGATCATCATCTCCATATGACTGAAGTGATACTTCTGTCTTGACATCACACCCAATACACTATGATTCTCCATAAACCCAGAAGAGGAGTACACAGAACCTGTTAAAGTCCCGGATGACCAAAACCAAAGCGTATTGATTTTCGCAAGTACTAGCGATCCAAGTCTCAGGTTAAGACCAAATACACATACCCTGATGCGGATTTCCATAGACACATAGGCATACTACCAATGGGATTTCGCGGGATCTATCCAGAGCGAAGCTGTTCCCGTACCATCGATAAACACAACCTCATATCACACTTGCATAAGTATCCAATACTTAAATATATGAGAACTGTGCTGTTATGCTCCCACAACGCGCACAAGTGCAATACTAGTCTATTCCGCATTATCGATGTTCAGTCTCGATAATACTACGACTGGGGATATTTAATAATTAAACCTTAGTGGATTGATATTGTCTCATATCTTATAATTCGGAACTAATCATAAGGACTTTTATCATTTATATATTCAAGAAATCAAATTAAAAAATGATAAAATAGCAATTTCCATGGTCACACAGTTAATTTGTACAAAAACCACAATGTCTTTTACAAATAGTGTGAGATGTTTTGATCTCTGGGATTCATTCCCGAACTGACGGTGAGGTGCTTCGACCTCTGGGTTTCATTCCCGAACCGTGTTGGGTGTGAGATGTTTCGATCTATGGGGAGTTTTTTTCCATGATGATGAGGTGTTTCGATCTCTGGGATTCATTACCAAACTATTGATAATATGGGCCTCGACCCTGGGATTCATTCCCAAAACTGTTGATAATGTGCACCTCGACCCTAGGATTCATTCTTGAACTGTTGAACTATTTGTTGGGTTTCTACGGTCCCGAGGATCGAATAAAGCAATGAAACACAAGTGCGAATACATCAAAGGAGGTTGCAGAATACTTACATTGAGCGGTTGAGCGATGCGAAGAAGAACAAAATATTTTTCTCCCTCCAAGGTAGTCTCGGCAGTGAGCAGATTTTGGGCTCAAAAATTTCGGCCATCTCCAAGCTCCAAGCTTTCAAATGGTGATTCCAAGCTCACGGGTGCGGTTCCCTATCACCTTCGGAAGACTCTAAAGTGTGCTAGCACTCCGGAAATTTTGCCACAAAATTTCTTTGCTTCTCCTTGCCATTCTCGGCATTGCAGTGAAAATGGAGGAATAAAAGGCCCAGGTCGTGTGAGAGGAAGAGAGGAATGGAGAGAATGAGTTGATTTTGATTTTCCAAAAATCAATTAATGATATACCAAAAATTTGCTTTCAAAAGTCAACAAATTTGGAGGAAAAAATGCATTCAACAACCCACATCAACTATTCACATCAAAAGTGACTAGACATTCACTTCACTCAAAGTGATGTGACTTCCATCACTTGATTGACTAGCGATTTGAAGCTTGATGTGACTTGTGGCCGCATTTGAATTCGAAATACGAGTGCGTCCGCAAACACTCCCGGGCTCGAGTTCGCTAATTCCTAATTAACGAATTTTCCGTTGCGACGTAATTAAATAATTATGCCTAGTAAAATCACTATTCACGTCGCTAACGAATTAATTCTAAATTAAATTGTTCACCCGAATTAAATTCTAAATTTAATTTCGCGTCGAAATCTAATTTCGTTTAATATATTGAATATATTAATTTATCGATTAATTCCAAATTAATCATTCTCTCTCTTTTAAACAATATTTTATCCCAGATAAAATATCTCCGTAATTAATTCCAGATTAATTTTATCTCTCTCATCTAATTAATCCAGATTAATTAAAGTCGAGTCATACGTCATTGGTGAATCTTCGGGAAGCGACCCATAAGATCCCCGGATATGTTGGCAGTAAATCCGGTTGTCGGACTATCCGAACACGTAAGTTCCTAGTACTACGTTTGTACCGATTTTCAAGACAAGGTTGGATTCTAACAAAGCGCCATGCCTACCCAATTCTCCAGAAATATTCTTACAGGATTATATGATCTATATCAAGCATAGTATACGTAGTATTGAGTATTTCAATCCAGTATCGGATGTCACGTGCAAGGCCTGAGGCAGGAATTGTGTATGCCTCGTACGAAGCACATATCGGATCTCTGGTAACTAGTCTCTATAATCGGATAACTATGACCTAGTCATATTATCCCGATAGCTACAACATTTAAGAGAACCAGTCCCGTATTCTATGTGACCATCATCTCCATTATGACTGGAGTGATACTTCCATCTTGACATCACACCCACCACACTACGATTCTCAATATACCCAGTAGAGGCATACACATAACCTGTTAAAGCCCTGGATGACCAAAACCAAAGTATATTGATTGTCGCAAGTATTAGCGGTGCAAGTCTCAAGTTAATACCAAATACACCGACTCTGATTTCGGACTTCCATAGACACATAGTCATACTACCAATGGAATTCTGAGGGGTCTATCCCAGAGCGAAGCTGTTTTCCATACCATCGTTAAAACACAACCTCCTACTACACTTGCATGAGTATCATATACCCAAATATATGAGAACTATGTCGTTATGCCCTCACAACGCTCACAAGTGTAATACTAGTCTTTCTACATTATCGATGTCCAATCTCGATAATACTCTGACTAGGGATATTTAATGATTAAACCTTCATGGATTGATATTGTCTCATATCATCTCAATCCACGAACTAATCATAAGGACCTCCTATCATTTATACATCTTGGTAATCTAATTACAAATGATAAGAGAGCAATTTCCTTTGTCACATAGTTAATTTGTACAACAATACCATGATCTGTAAAAATAGTGACGCTATGGGTCATAACTGTCCAACAATCTCCCACTTGGCCTATAGCTAGTCACTCGAGTTTCTTACACCCGAACTCTTTACGATTCGCTCAAATTACTGAGAAAAGACTTTCGTCAGCGGATTTGCATGATTATCATCTGATACGATTTATTCGATCATCACATCGCCACGATGTATGATCCGAATGAATCAGATGAATATCGAAGTATATATCTGGATCATTGATGAGACCATTAATTCTTTAGCCTATGATGTAGCCTAGCTTAGCTGCTAACAGAACTACTCCTAATCTGATTAGGATTATTATCAATCTAGAAGGCTTCTATTGCTGCCTCAGCTGCAACAATATTCCATTTTTTGTTGTTTATTCGGTAACAGTATCTTGCTTGGAAGATTTCCAGCTCACTGTTCCGTTATTTAAACTTTAGAAGATTTCCAGCTCACTGTTCCGTTATTTAAACTTTATAGTACCGTTTTGCGACTTATAGTCGTTATTATCGATTAGGAAACTTGCAATGGTGAACCTAATCACTTCAAGTTCTCTTTCTCCATAGTATAAGACAGCATCCTTAGATCCTATAAGATACTAAAGGATGTTCTTAACATCAATCCAATGACTATCACTTGGATTGGCCCGATTGTGACTCCATATGCTCAAAGCGTATGAGACATCAGGTCGCGTACATTTATTTCAATGTAAGATTTCTCGAAGAGTGAGAACAAACTCTAGATCTATCCCAGTAGATCTTTATTCCTAGAATAAATGTTGTTTCTCCCAAGAATTCTACGCAGAATTTTCATGAAAGCCAAGCTTTCACCGATTGTTATTATGGGAATTCCATTTCCAAGAAATGACATGTCATCATTATACATGACATTTACTGTCAGTGCGCTCCCGCAGACCTCCTTATATACACAATAATTATTTTCGTTTTTGAATTAAATCATACACCATTATGATTACATCAAAACGATAATTCCAAGAACCCAGTGATTGCTTCAATCCATCCATGGATCGAATAACCTACAAACCTAGTTTACTTGTTATGGTACGACAAAACCGTCAGGATGTTGTAAACATCCTCCAAAAGGTTTCCGTTAAGGAAAGCAGTTTTGGCATTCAGCTGCCACATTTCATAAATGAAACATGCAGCATCAGCAAGCATTATCCAAATGTATTTACTGTGGCAACAAGTAAAAGGTTTCATCGTGATCGACACAATGTTGATAACGATACCTTTTCGCTACAAGCCTAGCTTAGTACATTGGTATGTTGCCTTCCACGTATGTCTTCCTTGAAGACTTATATAGTACCAATAGGCATAATGCCTTGCGGTATAACAACTAATATCCAAACTTGGTAGTTATACATGGAATCCATTTTGGATATCATGGCACTTTGCCATAATAGGGAGTCGATACCTTGTATCACTTCATCATACGTAGTCAGTTCGTATTCCTTAATAAGATTGACATCTTTATGAGTTGAGATAAGAAACCCATACGATAGGTTATTTTCTGACTCTCTCCGACTTACGTGGTTCTTGTGTATTCAAAGATTTTTAATATAGTTTCATCCTTGATGAACTATTTGTGTTCCATTAAGGAATAGGTGCCTGCAATAGTATTACTCCGATTTTAATCGAGTTTTACTTTCCTCACACTTACCACTGCATATAGGTATTCCTCTCAGGAAAACCGCATGGTGAGCAACAATTACATTGTTCTCTTGTGAGATGTATAAGTACTATATTTTGGTTTCCCTAGGATAACCTACAACTGAGGCACTTATCCGATTTGGGTTTTAGTTTGGTATCATCCAAACATATGCCTAGCATTCCCAAATCATCAGGAATGAGAAAACCCAGTTTCTTTCCTGTTCATATCTAATATGAAATCTATCTAACAGATTTTTATGGAACCTTATTCTAAATAAGTTATGCACTGTTTATGCGTATCCGTTGAAGGAAATGGTAGCTCAGAGCGACTCATGAATAACCTTATCATGTCTAACAAAACTCAGTTTATCCGTTCAGACACAGAGTCAAATTGACGTGTTCCGGGAGGAGTTCTCTTTGAAAGAATAATATACTCTTTCAAGTATTAGAAACTTATTGCTTAAGTATTTTCATAATTGTCTAACCGTGATGGTTTAATACTTTAGCCGATCTGTTTGTCTATTTCGTGTCGAAAATTTACAAGTTTCCGATTTGTGTTTCAAAAGAAACACATAACCATAACTCAATGCCACATCCGTGTAGGTCATGAAATATTCATATCCACCTCTTCCCTAGCTAGATATGGGCCCACCTATGTCACTATGAACAAGGGCTAACAGATCGGTAGTATTTACACTTTTACCAAGTAAAGGTGTTATAGGTACTTTGCCCAATAAACTAGATTCGTAGACTTTATTTGATTGGAATCAAATTTGTCCTAGTACCCACTCTTCGAAAGTGTGGATATACGAATCTTGTTTAATTGTGTCCCAGACAACAATGCTACAATTAAGTCTCTTCTGATCAAATCAGTTTGAGCTATTTGTTTGTCATGTTATACGTTTGAGATTTATTTATATTCTAAATGTAAATTCTGTTATTCACATCTAATGTGTTTATCTCAATATCATCTTTATAAAATAAAACACTTTAGTGTTCTAGAATATAAAGGTATACCTGCAACGGGTTAAACCCTGATATAGAGATAATGTTTCTAGTCAAACTAGTTACATTATAACAGTTTCCTAATTTAAGTACGTACCCGAGGGTAGTTCCTAAACTTAGGTATCTACGGTTAAAACAGCGACTTTCGTCCCGTTCTCAATTCGCAGATTAATCTCAACTGAAGTCAGTATCATGCTCATAGCAGATTCTGCATACCAGTGCCAATTTATGTACCACTTCCAGTATCTAAAATCCAATTTTAATACTAGTAGTGAACACATTTTATAACAAACATATTTGAAGTCGGAGCCTTGCACCGTCTTCTATTCCTTCATGTCTACATTGTCCAAACGGCAGTCACGCTTCCCTGATTCCGTTTTCCATAATTTAGGCAGACATTTTTGGATATGTCCTTTATCTTCCCAGAAGATTATAATAATTTTGCCTTTTGCCCTTTTCAACTCCCAGAAGCCTTTGGCCAAGCATTGGCCTTCCGGAATGTCGAAGTAAGATGCGCATTGCGCTTCTTGCCCTATTGCAAACTTTGGCTTTGTCTCCTTGAGTATAGCCATTAACTCTCCAAGAGTTTACTATTGCAATTTAGAACTTCTAAGACCTAAAATAGATCTATGGAGATCCTTCAATTTCATTATCATACTTAAAGGATCTAATCCTTAGTTCTGATTAAGAAATTAAGGAGTCTATTTGGAAAGCTTAATGGATTAAGCACTAAAGTTATCATCACATGAATATTCCAAATATCATGCTCTACTATTTTCTTAACTCCGGGCTTAGGCCTGATACGTCATTTTATCAAATAAAGTAATTTATTAGTTTCAATGACCATCTTGAAATTTTATTCCCAATTTGAAAATTAAAGTCATTTAAAACATTTTTCACACAGGATTATGTTTTAAACACTAATCTTTCTATTTATCTTGATTCTAATAGTCCAACTATTTAATCAACGATTTAGGTACTATTTATTATAATGATTACTATAGTCCAACTATATAATCAACTATAATTTAATAGGTTTAAATTTAATTATATTGATTACTATAATCCAATTATAAAAATCAACTATAATTTAATTTGTTCATTCAAATATATTGATTACTATAATCCAATTATATAATCAATTATAAATGAAATAGTTTGAATACAGTCCAACATTTTATTAAAACAACAATTAATTATTAGTCCAACTAATATATTAATTTATTTGACGAAATATTTGTGATTGAGCGCGTATGGCAAGTAACTAAATGAATATTCCAAATTTAATACTTGCCTCCCACTATTTTTCGGCGAGCCTCTAACCCTCTGTTGAGTACTCGGGAAACCGTGTTTCCTAGTTGGCTAGGATCCCGTTAAATAACACACAATCTTGAATTTAGCCAACAAATTGTATGATAATTAACTAGGTAGATCTCTAAGATCAATTGGATCTCATACAATTCCTAGATCCAGTAGGTGGACATCCAAGTCTGAAACATATATCTTATATATGCCAATATATCCAATATATTGCCTAACCTTTTTCCTCTGAATCAACTAAACATTGGCTTTGGCACAACAAACTTAGTGATCCCAGTTAAGCGTGACCCATTGACCTTGGAAAGCTTCGTAATCAATGTCGATGGACCAGAAGTGATATTGACTTTGGCCAACAAATCACAACTTGGACAAGACAATGATATGGAACAAAGCCTTCATGATTCAAACACATCATTGACGGACAAAGGCCTTGACTTTGGCCAACAAACCAATGCCAGTCTTGGATCTTGATTAAGAATTACTCAATGGAAGGGAAAATGCTTAATATTTTGTGAGGGTTTTTCGCGTGCAAATTGGCAAGCAATTTATTATCCACCTTCTAGATTAAACTTCTACCCGTTACATAACACTTCTAAAGAAACCTTATTTACATTAAGGGGAATAGGTGAGAAGAGAAATACATAGAGTAAGGAGGTAATAGGCTGGACACGTAGGTCCAATTAATAAATTCTAAATTTATTACAACAATTTCCAAAATTGCCCCACCCATCTAATATCCATCTGATATAGATTATTCATGCATCGCAACCATGTATTCACACAAGCATGTTATCAATCAATCTAATCCAATTAATTAATTTGAATATTAATGACCATTCAATGTTCAAACAACGATTTGATTTTGCGCGAGTCCGAATCGTTTTTCTAATAAGTACTCAAAATAAGAATTCTTGAATTATATTAAACTACAAAATTAAATCCAATTCAATTTGTATTTAATACTAATTCAATTATTTAATTCCAAATTAAATATTACACTTTATTAATAAACCTTTACGACTTAGATTCTAAATCTAACCGTTACGGGTCTGAAAGCCCGATTAACATCCAATGTTAATTTAATTAATGTCAAATGGGCTTTCAATTAATTTCTTAAGGCATGGACTTTTGGTCAACTTGGGTCAAACCCAAAGACTAAAGCCCATTTAAAGGAATCACCCTTATATGCCTAGAAATCAATTTAGCCCATTAGGCCCAATTAAATTTAAAAGTCCATTAAGTCATAATTGGACTTTATGGATATTGTTTTGGGCCCAATTGGATCTAACCAATTTAGCCTAAACAAATCGTGGTACAACCAAGCCCGTTAAGCCCAATAACAACTTTTCAAGCCCAAATCCAATTTAAGCCCAACATAATTAAATTCCAAAATTCCAATTTCACAATTTAATTATCCAAAATGTATTGCCATAATTAATTACCCAAATTAACATTTTCAAAACACAAATTGGTCTAATTAATCATTCTCATTATCATCAATTCGTGTCCAACACAATTGAATCAAAAATCAAACCTATTTCACATTCTTATAGTCTCGACAATTAGGGCATTTTTATATCCGATTAGAATTCAATCCGATTAAACATTACCCAATTGTTTTCCAGCTCATCCAATGATCAAAAACACGAAAATCACCATGAATATTTAGGGCATTCATATTCGGCCAAGCCATAATTTTGGGCAAAAAATGATCCAATCAAATTTTCACGAAATTAATCCAATCCAACTTCAATTAAACATCATTTAAGCATACTTAACCAAACAATTTCATCAAATCATGCTCAGAATCAACTAACCCAATTTTAACCCTAAGTTCAAGTTTCATGCTCAATCTTGCACTGATACCATTGTTGGGTTTCTATGGTCCCGAAGATCGAATAAAACAATGAAACACAAGTGCGAATACATCAAAGGAAGTTGCGGAATACTTACATTGAGCGGTTGAGCGATGCGACGAAGAACAAAAATCTTTTTCTCCCTCCAAGGTAGTCTCGGCAGTGAGCAGATTTTGGGCTCCAAAATTTCGACCATCGAATGGTGATTCCAAGCTCACAGATGTGATTCCATATCACCTTCGCAAGACTCTAAAGTGTGCTAGTACTCCGAAAATTTTGCCGTAAAATTTCCTTGCATCTCTTTGCCATTCTCGGCATTGCATTGAAAATGGAGGAAGAAAAGGCCCAAGGTCGTGTGAGAGGAAGAGAGGAATGGAGAGAATAAGTTGATTTTGATTTTCCAAAAATCAATTAATGATATACCAAAAAAATTCTTTCAAAAGTCAACAAATTTGGAGGCAAAATGCATTAAATGAATTCAACAACCCACATCAACTATTCACATAAAAAGTGACTAGACATCACTTCACTTAAAGTGATGTGACTTCCATCACTTGATTGACTAGTGATTTGACGCTTGATGTGACTTGTGACCGCACTTGAATTCGAAATGTCCGCAAACACTCCCGGGCTCAGGTTCGCTACTTCAAAATTAACAAATTTTCTGTAATTAAATAATTATGCCTAGCAAAATCAATTTTCACGTCCCGAATGAATTAATTCTAAATTAACTCGTGCACCCGAATTAAATTCTAATTTTAATTTCGCGTCGAAATCCAATTTCGTTTAATATATCGAATATATTAATTTATCGATTAATTCCAAATTAATCATTCTCTCTCTTTTAAATAATATTTTATCCCAGATAAAATATCTCCGTAATTAATCACAGATTAATTTTATCTCTCTCATCTAATTAATCCCAGATTAATTAAAGTGCGAGTCATACGTCATCGGTGAATCTTCGGGAAGCGACCCATGAGATCCTCGGATATGTTGGCAGTAAATCCGGTTGTCGGACTATCCGAACACGTAAGTACCTAGTACTACGTTTGTACCGATTTACAAGACAATGTTGGCTTCTAACAAAGCGCCATGCCTACCCAATTCTCCAGAAATATCCTTACAGGAATATGTGATCTATATCCGGCATAGTATATGTAGTATTGCGTATTTTGATCCAGTTTCGGATGTCACGTACAAGGCCTGGGGCTGGAATTGTGTCTGCCCCGTACGAAGCATATATCGGATCTCTGGTAACTAGTCTCTATAATCGGATAACTATGACCTAGTCATATTATCCCGATAGCTACAACATTTAAGAGAACCAGTCCCGTATCCTACGTGACCATCATCTCCACTATGACTGGAGTGATACTTCCATCTTGACATCACACCAAACACACTACGATTCTCAATATACCCAGCAGAGGCGTACACTGAACATGTTAAAGCCCTGGACGACCAAAACCAAAGTATATTGATAGTTGCAAGTATTAGCGGTGCAAGTCTCAGGTTAAGACCAAATACACCTACCCTGATTTCGGACTTCCACAGACAGATAGTCATACTACCAATGGAATTCCATACCATCGGTAAAACACAACCTCCTACTACACTTGTATGAGTATCTTATACCCAAATATATGAGAACTATGTCGTTATGCCCTCATAACGCGCAAAAGTGTAATACTAGTCTTTTCCGCATTATCGATGTCCAATCTCGATAATACTCTGACTATGGATATTTAATGCTTAACCTTCGTGGATTGATACAGTCCCATTTCATCTCAATCCATAAACTAATCATAAGGACATCCTATCATTTATACATCTTGGTAATCTAATTACAAATGATAAGAGAGTAATTTCCTTTGTCATATAGTTAATTTGTACAACAACACCATGATCTGTACTAATAGTGACGCTATTGGTCATAAATTGTTAGTGTTCCTAGAACATGCCAATGATCTAATAAGCATGAAAACATGTTCATAAATTCAAAATAAGTTGCGGAATTACTTACATTGAATGGATTTGAGCTTTTAAAATTTTGAGAAGAAGATCCAAGATCCAAGATGTTTCCTTTGTTGATTCCAAGCTTTGAGTTGAAGATTCCAACTCTTGAAGTAGTTTCCCTATCACCTTAGTTGATTTCTCCAAGTGTTAGCTTTGTTGATTTTGCCACAAAATCAAAGAGATGGAGAAAGAGGCTCACGCCCATTGTAGAGTGTATTAGGGTTTCTCATTTCCAAAATGTGTTACAAGTGTGAAGAGTAAAGAGAGAGAGAAGGCTTTTTGGTTTTGTTAAAGGGTTTTACCCTTTTAACCAAAACCATGTAGTTGGATTAATTTGGTTTCACCTAAACCAATTGGTTGGAAAGTAAGTGGTTTTGGCATAAATGCCAACCACTTTCCAACCACCAATTCACATGTGTGACATGTGTGAAGTGGGCCCCACCATTTTGAATTCAAAACTCAAAATGTCTCTACGAACATTTACTGCGGCTCGGTTCCGTTTAATCCGATTAAATGAACTTTCGTCGCTAAATAATTAAATCTAATTTAATTAAATAACGATACCTCGCCAATATATTACGAACGTCTTTTACGAATTAATTCTAAATTAATTCGTTCATTCGTATTAAAGTCCGACATTAATTTCGTAACGAAATCCAATTCACATTAATATATCCAATATATTAATTTTAGCCCATATGAATAAATTAAATAGAAAAATCAAATTTAACCATAAAATTTATTTTACCGATTAATTCCAAATTAATCGCGTTCTCTTTCTCTTCCGAACACATTTAATCCCAGATTAATTTTCTTTCTCTTAATTAATCCCAGATTAATTCTACCTCTTAGTAATCACAGATTAATTCTAATTTAAATCAACTGTCATCGGTGAATCTTTGGGAAGCGACCCAAGAGATCCCTGGATATGTTGGCAGTAAATGCGGTCATCGGATTATCCGATTACGTGCGTACCTCGTACCACGTGCTTACCGATTTACATGACATGGTTGGCTTTTAGCAAAGCACCATGCCTACCCAATTCTCCAGAAATATTCTTACTGGAATATATAATCTATGTCAGGCGTAGTATACGTAGTATTGCGTATTGCGATCCAGTATCAAATGTCACGTGCTATGCCTGGAGCTGGAATTGTGTCTGCTCCGTACGAAGCACATGTCGGATGTCTGGTAACTAGTCTCTGTAATCGAATATACATGACCTTATAAAAACACCCCAATGGCTGCAGCACTTAAGAGTACTAATATCGTATCCTACGTGACATCATCTCCACTATGACTGGAGTGACACTTCCGTTTTGACATCACACCCAATACTCTACGATTCTCAATATATCCAGCATTGGCGTACACAGAACCGGTTAAAGCCCTGGACGACCGCAACTAGAGCATATCGATTGTCGTAAGTATTAGCGGTGCAAGTCTCAGGTTAAGACCAAAGACACCTACCCTGATTTCGGACTTCCATAGACACATAGTCAGACTACCAATGGAATTCCGAGGGGTATATCCAGAGCGAAGCTGTTTTCCGTACCATCAGTAAAACACAACCTCCTATTACACTTGCATGAGTATCCTATACCCAAATATATGAGAACTATGCCGTTATGATCTCACATAACACGCACAAGTGTAATACTAGTCTATTCCGCATTATCAATGTCCAGTCTCGATAATACTATGACTAGGGATATTTAATGATTAATCCTTCGTGGACTGATACTGTCTTATATCATTTCAATCCAGGAACTAATCATAAGGACCTCCTATCATTTATACATCAAGGTGATCTAATCACAAATGATAAGAGTGCAATCTCTTTTGTCACATAGTTAATTTGTACAACAACACCATGATCTGTACAAATAGTGACGCTATGGGTCATAATTGTCCAACAATCTCCCACTTGGCCTATAGCCAGTCACTCGAGTGTCATACACCCGAACTATGTATGGCTCGCTCAAACTGCTGAGGAAAGACTTTCGTCAGCGGATTTGTATGATTATCATCTGATGCGATTTATTCGATCATCACATCGCGACGATGTATGATCTGAACGAATCAAATGAATAGACGAAGTATATATCTGGATCGTTGATGATACCATTAATTCTTTAGCCTGTGCTGACGCCTAGCTCAGCTACTAACAGAACTATATCTAATCTAATTAGATTTGATATTGACCTAGATGGCTTCTATTGCTGCCTCAGTTGCAACAATAACCCGCATTTGTTGCTTTTATTCGGAAATAGTATCTTGCTTGGAAGATTTCCAGCTCACTGTTCCATTATTCAAATTGTGATAGTACCGTTATTGTTATTGGTTAGGAAACTTACAGTAGTGGATCCCAGTCATTTCAAGTTCTCATTCTCCATAGTTTAGACATCATCCTTAGTTCTCTAAGATACTAACGGATTTTCTTAATATCAATCCAGTGACTATCACTTGGATTGACCTGTTTGTGACTCCATATGCTCAAGCGTATGAGACACCATATCACGTACAATTTCAATGTACGAGTTCTCAGAGAGTGTTAAAAACTTTAAATCTATCCCAGTGATCTTTATTCCTAGAATAAAAGTTGTTTCTCCCAAGAATTCTACGGAGAATTTTCATGAAAGCCAAGATTCATCACCGATTGTAATATGGGAATATCATTTCCAAGAAATGACATATCATCATTATTTAGGACATCATTGTCAGTACTCCCACTAACCTCCTTATATACACAAGAATCATATTCGTTTTGAATCAAATCATACACCATTATGATTACATCAAACGATAGTTCCAATAACCCAATGCTTACTTCAATCCATACATGGATCGATAACCTGCAAACCTTGTTTGCTAGCTTTGGTACGACAAAACGTCAGGAGTTATAAACATCCTCCAAGAGATTTCCGTTTAAGGAAATCGATTTTGACGTTCAGTTGCCATATTTCATGAATGAAACATGCAGCATCAGAAAACATTATCCAAATGGATTTAATATGGCAATAGGTAAAAGATTTCGTGTAATCAACATAATGTTGATAACGATATCTTTCCGCTACAAGCCTAGCTTAGTACGTTGGTATGTTGCCTTTCATGTATGTCTTCGTTGAAGACTTATATAGTACCAATAGGCACAATGCCTTGTGGTACAACAACTAGTGTCCAAACATAGTTGTTATAAATAGAATCCATTTCGGACTCATGGCACTTTGCCATAATTGGGAGTCGATACCTTGTATCACTTCCTCACATGTAGTCAGTTCGTATTCCTTAATAAGATTGACATCTTTATGAGGTGAGATCAGAAACCCATACCCCAGGTTGTTTTCTGACTCTCTCCGACCTACGCAGTTCTTGTGTATTCGAAGATTATTGGTATAGTTTCATCATAGATGAACTGTTTGTGTTCCAATTAAGGACTTGGTGCCTTGAATAGCATAACTCCGATTCTTTATCGAGTTTTACTATCCTCCCACTTACCACTGCATATCGATAATCCTCATAGGAAAGACCGCATGGTGAGCAACAATCACATTGTTCTCTTAGTGAGTTGTATAGGTATTATACTTTAGTTTCCCTAGGATAACCAATACATTAGGCACTATCCAATTTGGGTTCTAGTTTGGTATCATCCAAACGTATGCCTAGCATTCCCAAATCATCAGGAGTGAGAAAACCAGTTTCTTTCCTGTCATATCTAATATGAAATCTGTCAAACAGATTTTCATTGAACCTTATTCAAAATAAGTATTGCACTGTTAATGCTTATTCCTTTTGAAGGAAAATGGTAGCTCAGAGCGACTCATGATTAACCTTATCATGTCCAACAAAATTCAGTTTCTCCGTTCGGACACACACGCAAATTGACGTTCCAGGCCGGAGTCCAGTCCACATTGAAAGAATACTATACTCTTTCAAGTATATGAGAAACTTATTGTTTAAGTATTTTCATCATGGTCAAATCGTGATGTTTTAATACTTTAGCCGATCTGTTTGTTACTTCGTGTCGAAACTCTAAAAGTTTTTGATTCGTGTTTCATAGAAAACACATAACCATAACGAGATGCCAAATTCGTAAAGGTCACAAAACATTCATTTCCTTTCCATATTTAGCCTAGCTAGTCATGGCCCCAATACGTCACTATGAACGAGGGCTAACAGATCGATGGCACTTACACTTTTACCAAGTAAAAGATATTTGAGGCACTTTAACCTAATAAACTAGATTCGTAGACTTCATTTGAATGGAATCAAATTCGTCCTAGTATCCCTCTTCAAAAGTGTGGATATCGAGTCTTGTTTAATTTGTCCCAGACAACACTGCCACAAATAACTCTTATCTGATCAAATCAGTTTGAGCTATTTGTTCGTCATATTATATGTTTGAGATTTATTTATATTCAAAATATAAATATTGTTATTCACATCTAATGTGTTTATCTCAATATCATCTTTATAAAATAAAACACTTTAGTGTTCTAGAAATAAAGGTATACTCCCAACGAGTTATACACGATATAGAGATATTATTTCTAGTCAAACTAGTTATATTTTAACAGTTTCCTAATTTAAGTACATACCCGAAGGGTACTTCCTAAACTTAGGTATCTACGGTCAGCGACTGTCGTCCCGTTTCATATTCGCAGATTAATCTCAATTGAAATCAGTATCCTGCTCATAGCAGATTTTGCACATCAATGCATATTTATGTATCACACTAAGTATTTAAAATCCAATTTTAATACTAGTAGTGAACATATTTATGACAAATATATTTGAAGTCAGAGCCTTGCTAGTCTTCATTTACTTCATGTCTGCTTTGTCCATACGGCAGTCATGCTTCAATGACCGCATTTGCCATAATTTAGGCAGACATCTTGGGATATGTCCTTTATCTTCCTAAAGATTATAATGATTTTGCCTTTGCCCTTTTTCACATTCCAGAAGTCTTTGGCAAGCTTTGGCCTTCTAGAATATTGAAGTAAGATGCGCCTTGCGCTACTTGCCTTATACAAACTTTGGCTTTGTCTCTTGAGAATAGTCATTGACTCTCCAAGAGTTATTTATTGCATTTTAATACTTCTAAGATCTAAGAATAGATCTATGAAGATCCTTCAATTTCATTATCATACTTTAAGATCTAATCCTTAGTTCCGATTAAGAAATTAAGCAGTCATTATGACAAGTATAATGAATTAAGCATTAAAGTTATCATCACATGAATCTTCCAAAGATCATGCTCTACCATTTGCTTAACTCTGGGCTTAGGCCTAATATGTATTTTATCAAATAAAGTAACTTATAGTTTCCAGGACCATCCTGAATTTTATTCCAATTTGAAAATTAAAGTCGTTTAAAACACATTTTCACCCAGATTATGTTTTAAACACTAGTCTTTCAGTTATCTTGATTCTAATAGTCCACCTATTAATCAACGATTTCAGGTACAATCTAATATAATGATTACTAGAGTCCAATCATTTAATCAATTATAATTAAATTGGGTAATTAAATTATATTGATTACATAAATCCAATTATAAAATCAACCATTAATTGAATAGTTTGAATTACAGTCCAACTGTTTATTAAAACAACAATAAATTTAGTCCAACTAATAAATAATATATTTGACGAATGATATTTGATTGAGCGCATATGGCAAGTAATTAAACGAATATTGCAAATTTAATTCTCGCCCCCACTATTTTTCGGTTAGCCTCTAACCCTCTGTCGAGTACTCGGGAAACCCAGTTTCCTAGTGGGCTAGGACCCGTTAAAGAACACACAATCTTGACTTTAGCCAACAAATTGTATGATACTTAACTAGGTAGATCTCTAAGATCAACTGGATCCCATCCAATTCCTAGATTCAGTAGGTGGGCATCCAAGTCCGAAACATATATCTTATATATGCCATATATCAAATATATTACCTAACTTTTTCCTCTGAATCAACTAAGCCTTGGCTTTGGCACAACAAACTTAATGATCCCAGTTAAGCGAAACCCATTGACATGGAAAGCTTCGTAATCAATGTCGATGGACAAGAAGTGATCTAGACTTTGGCCAACAAATCACAACTTGGACAAGACACCGATATGGAGAACAAAACTCTCATGATTCAAACACATCCGCAATTGACAAAGGTCTTGACTTTGGCCAACAAACCAATGCCAACTTTGGATCTTGAGTAAGAATCACTCAACGGAAGGAAAAACGCTTAATATATTTTGAGGGTTTTTCGGTGTAAATTGGCAACCAATTTATTATCTTTGTTATGGTCACATCATCATACACCCTTAAACATGCATTTTAATACATAATAAAACACGTATAAATAAATAAATTAATAATGATATGCGGATGGATATCTCACAAATTGTTCCTAGAACAAATCACTCACTTTCATCTCCCCGGCTAGAACTATTCTAACTTCTACCCAATTACAAAATATAATAAAGAAACCTCATTAACATTGAGGGGAATAGGTGAGAAGAGAAATACAATGAGAAATGAGAGAAAAGGCTGGACACGCAGGTTTAATTTAAATAAATTCTAAATTTATTACAATTTCCAAATTGCCCTCGCCCTTCTAATATCCATCTGATATACATTATTCATACAACACATTCATGTATCATACAAATCATGTTATTCAATCAATATAATCCAATTAATTAATCTTTGAATTAATGACCATCCAATGTTCAAATAACGATTTGATTTGCACGAGTCCAACTCGTTTAAGAATAAATACTTAAAGTACGTATTCTTGAATTATATCGAACTACAACTTTAAATCCAATTTATTTGTATTCAATACTAATTCCAAATTAATTCCAAATTAAATATTTAAACTTACTTATAAGCCTTAAAGACTTGGATTCCAAATCAATCTTAATGGGTCTCAAAGGCCCAATAACATCCAATGTCATTTCAATTAAAGTCCAATGGGCTTTTAATTGATTCTTAAGGCATGGGCTTTGGCCATAATGGATCAAACCCAAAATGCCAAGGCCCAATAGGAATCACATAAATTGCCAACAAATCAATTTAGGCCCATTAGGCCCAATTAAATTCTTTAAAGGGTCAAGTGATGTATTTGGACTTTATGGAATTGGTTTTGGGCCCAATTGGATCCAATCCAAAAGTCCAAAACCAAACTTAGTCAAACCAAGCCCATTAAGCCCAAATACACACTTTTAGCCCAATTCTTAATTAAAGGCTTATTAACATAATTATAATATTCCAAATATCACAATTACTTTAATTAAAGTGTATTAGCCATGATTAATTAATTAAACTCAATATTTCCAAAATACCAATTAACATAATTAATCATACTTAATCCATAAATTGATGCTCAACACAAATTTAAGCCAAAAATTATCATTTCATGCTTGACACAAATTGAATCAAACATTCATCATTTCATGCTCAACATGCTCTTTGAATTTAACATAAACATAATTGACTTTGATTCTAATCCAATCAAACCAACAATCAATTTTTAAACTAGCATTTAAACACATCCAATATGCTTCAAAAAATCAAAAAATCTGCAGTTTATTCACTGTCAAATTCGGCCATATAACGAATTTTTTAATTTTTTAATTTTTGATTCTTTTGATTTTTCTCAAATCTAATCATGCATAACTCTAAGTTATCATATTGTAAGCATTCTCAAAGCATCAATTTGAAAGAATCATGCTCAAAACACAAAAGCCCCAAATTTTAGTCTCATGAACCCTAAAATTTTCATGCTTAAAATTCGCTCTTGATACCATTGTTAGTGTTCCTAGAACATGCCAATGATCTAATAAGCATGAAAACATGTTCATAAATTCAAAATAAGTTGCGGAATTACTTACACTGAATGGATTTGAGCTTTTAAAATTTTGAGAAGAAGATCCAAGATCCAAGATGCTTCCTTTGTTGATTCAAGCTTTGAGTTGAAGATTCCAACTCTTGAAATAGTTTCCCTATCACCTTAATTGATTCTCCAAGTGCTAGCTTTGTTGATTTTGCCATAAAATCAAAGAGATGGAGAAAGAGGCTCACGCCCATTGTAGAGTGTATTAGGGTTTCTCATTTCCAAAATGTGTTACAAGTGTGTAGAGTGAAGAGAGAGAGAAGGCTTTTTGGTTTTGTTAAAGTGTTTTACCCTTTACCCAAAACCAAGTGGTTGGAAAGTAAGTGGTTTTGGCATAAATGCAAACCACTTTCCAACCACCACTTCACATGTGTGACATGTGTGAAGTGGGTCCCACCATTTTGAATTCAAAACTCAAAATGTCTCTACGAACATTTGTCGCGGCTCGGTTCCGTTTAATCCGATTAAATGAACTTTCGCCGCTAAATAATTAAATCTAATTTAATTAAATAACGATGCCTCGCAAATATATTACGAACGTCTTTTACGAATTAATTCTAAATTAATTTGTTCGTTCGTATTAAAGTCCAACTTTAATTTCGTAACGAAATCCAATTCACATTAATATATCCAATATATTAATTTTAGCCCATATGAATAAATTAAATAGAAAAATCAAATTTAACCATTAAATTTATTTTACCGATTAATTCCAAATTAATCGCGTTCTTTTTCTCTTCTGAACACATTTAATCCCAGATTAATTTTCTTTCTCTTAATTAATCCCAGATTAATTCTATCTCTCATTAATCCCAGATGGAATTCTAATTTAAATCAACTGTCATCGATGAATCTTTGGGAAGCGACCCAAGCGATCCATGGATATGTTGGTAGTAAATGCGGTCATCGGATTATCCGATTACGTGTGTACCTCGTACCACGTGCTTACCGATTTACAAGACATGGTTGGCTTCTAGCAAAGCACCGTGCCTACCCAATTCTCCAGAAATATTCTTACTGGAATATATCATATATGTCAGGCGTAGTATACGTAGTAATGGGTATTGTGATCCAGTATCGAATGTCACGTGCTAGGCCTAGGGCTGGAATTATGTCTGCCCCGTACGAAGCATATGTCGGATGTCTGGTAACTAGTCTCTGTAATCGGATATACATGACCTTGTCATAATACTCCGATGGCTGCAGCACTTAAGAGTACTAATACCAAATCCTATGTGACATCATCTCCAATATGACTGGAGTGACACTTCCGTCTTGACATCATACCCAATACTCTATGATTCTCAATATACCCAGCATTGGCGTACACAAAACCGGTTAAAGCCCTGGACGACCGCAACTAGAGTATATCGATTGTCGCAAGTATTAGCGGTGCAAGTTTCAGGTTAAGACCAAATACACCTACCCTGATTTCGGACTTCCATAGACACAAAGTCAGACTACCAATGGAATTACGAGGGGTCTATCCAGAGCGAAGCTGTTTTCCGTACCATCGGTAAAACACAACCTCCTATTACACTTGCATGAGTATCCTATACCCAAATATATGAGAACTATGCCGTAATGATCTCACATAACACGCACAAGTGTAATACTAGTCTATTCCGCATTATCGATGTCCAGTCTCGATAATACTACGACTAGGGATATTTAATGATTAATCCTTCGTGGACTGATACTGTGTCATATCATCTCAATTCAGGAACTAATCATAAGGACCTCTTATCATTTATACATCAAGGTGATCTAATCACAAATGATAAAAGTGCAATCTCTTTTGTCACATAGTTAATTGTACAAACAACATCATGATCTATACAAATAGTGACGCTATGGGTCATAATTTTCCAACATAAATATCCAACACTGTTTTGTGTGAGGCACTTCGACTCGTGATCCTTCCTTATTCTCGAGACTCTTTGCTCGTCCTCATTCCCGATTTGTTCTCCATTCCCAGAGTTCTTCATCCCCATTCCCGAGGTTGTTCTCCATTCTCGGAGTTCTCCATCCTTATTCCTGAGGTTGTTCTCCATTCCCGTAGCTGCCCGTCCTCGTCATTTTTTCTTCAAAGCCTGCGAACACAAAATAAAAATTGTGTGTATGCGACATGTATGCATGTTTGCATGGATACATTCTCTGCTCTGATGGGGTTTCTTTATCCAATAGGCTTGATGTCGTCCTTGGTTAGGCATTCCTTCCGCTGGAGGGCTTTTTTCACCCATTTATGAGTCTTTTTGGCCTTTGTTGCCCATTGTCTATAAAAAGTTTTGGTCACCTCATTGGCCTGCTTACGGTTTCATTCTGTCTATTCTCCTCCGGTTATTGCTCAGTTCTCTTCGGTCTAATGGCTCAATATCTCATTGTGTCTCTTATTCGTGGGGTGGTAGACTGGTCATCCTCAGACATGGCTTAGCTTTTTGCTATTCGCTACCTGCACCGGGTCAAGGTGGATTACGCCTTTTTGATAGCGGCCTTCTCCTTTTGGGATACTGAAAATCATGTCTTCCGAATCCTAGATTTCAAAATATGCCCTCTCCTTGAGGAGTTTGGTGCCATTCTCTACTTGCATTTTTCTCATATATTTCTTCCGGCAATGTCGCGTTTCCAATGTCTATACCCTCAGGAACCCTCAGAAGCTTTCCTTGGTTTGCAAGTTTGTTATATCTTTTCCCTAAGCTGTCTTTTAAGATTTTCAACATAGCGGATTGCTCTATCTTGCATGAGTAGCCTTTTCAAGTTTTCAACTCAGTGACCTAAGTTTTTTCTTCAGATCTGTCCCATCCTCATTCTCGAGACTCTTTGCTCATCCTCATTCCCGAGGTTCCTCGAAAATATAGGTGTCTCCATCACCTTATCCTGTTGGAGTTTGCTAAGGTCCCAAGGATCAATAAACAAGCATGAACATGTGTGAATACAATCGAGAAAGTCACAGAATACTCACATCGATCGGTTGAGCGACGGGGGAGACGAACAAAATTGAAATTTGCTCACTGTGAAGCTTAGGGCAGTGGCTATGTGCAGCTCACTGGTTTGGCTCGGTTTTTGGTCCTTCATCAAGCTCCAAGATTCATCGAATGATTCTCGGCTCATGGGTGGACTTCCCTATCACCTTCACATGTCTCTCGGAGTGCTAGCTATCATGATTTTTCCCACAAAAATAGCACTTGCTTCCCTTTTCTTCCTCCATTTTCACGGCAGTGAACTGCTAAGAACAGAACAAAGAATGCCCTCCAAGGGCGTGAGATGAAGAAGAGAATGGAGAGAGAGAAGAGTTGTGAGAGTTGTGTTTTGTTAGCTTATTTAATTTCCAAAATCAAATAATAAACATATACCAAAATTGTGTAAAAGCTTTCTAAAAGTCAACTCAAATTTTGGCTCCAAAAGCATTAAATACTTTCTATCAACTCTCATCAAATCGCATCAATCAATCAATCAATGGTCACATCACTCAAAGTGACATGATTTGACTCTTGATGTGACGCTAGATATGACTAGTGATTTGATGCTTGATTTGACTGGCGTGCTGCACTCGAATTTGAAATCTGAATGCACTCGTAAATAATCTCGGGCTCGAGTTCACAAATTCCAAATTAATGAATTTTCCGTTGCGTCGTAATTAAATGATTACGCCTAGCGAAGTCACTATTCATATCGCTAACGAATTAATTCTAAATTAATTTGTTCGCCCGAATTAAAATATAATTTCAATTCCTCATCGAAATCCAATTTCGTTTAATATATCGAATATATTAATTTGCCGATTAATTCAAAATTAATCGTTATCTCTCTTAATTGATATTTTATCCCAGATAAAATATCTTCGCAATTAATCCCAGATTAATTTTCTCTCTCATCTTATTAATCCTAGATTAATTAAAAGTGTGAGTCATACATCATCGGTGAATCTTTGGGAAGCGACCTATGAGATCCCCGGATATGTTGGTAGTAAATTCGGTCGTCAGACTATCCGAACACGTAAGTACCTCGTACTACGTTTGTACCGATTTACAAGACAAGGTTGGCTTCTAGCAAAGCACCATGTATACCCAATTCTCCAGAAATATCCTTACAGGAATAAAGGATCTATATCAGGCATAGTATATGTAGTATTGTGTATTTCTGTCCAGTATCGGATGATCACATGCAAGGCATGGGGCTAGTACAATGTCTGCTCCGTACAAAACATATATCTGATGACAAACAACTAGTCTCTTTAATATCGGATAATCATGACCAAGTCATATTATCCCGATGGTTGTAACCTTTTTAGAGAACCAGTTCTGTATCCAACATACTATAATTCTCAATATACCCAGCATTGGCGTACACAAAACCTGTTAAAGTCATGGACGACCGCAACCAAAGTATATTGATTGTTGCAAGTATTAGCGGTGCAAGTCTCAGGTTAAGACCAAATATACCTACCCAGATTTCGGACTACCATAGACACATAATCATACTACCAATGGAATTCCGATGGGGTCTACCCAGAGCGAAGCTGTTTCCCATACCATCGGTAAAACACAACCTCCTATTACACTTGCATGAGTATCTTATACCTAAATATATGAGAGCTATGTCGTTGTGCCCTCACAATGCGCACAAGTGTAATACTAGTCTTTTATGCATTCATTGATGTCCAATCTCGATAATGCTCTGACTAGGGATATTTAATGATTTATCCTTCATGGACTGATATTGTCTCATATCATTCTCAATCCAGGAACAAATCACAGGGACCTCCTGTCATTTATATATCTAGGTGATCTAATCACAAATGCTAAGAGCGCAATCTCCTTTGTCACATAGTTAATTTGTACCACAACACTATGATTTGTATAAATAGTGACGCTATGGGTCACAATTGTCCAACAATCTCCCACTTGGCCTATAGCCAGTCACTCGAGTGTCTGACACCCGAACTATGTACGGTTGGCTCAAATTGCTGAGAAAGGCTTTCGTCAGTGGATTTACATGATTATCGTCTGATGCGATTTATTCGATCATCACATCGCCACGATGTATGATCCGAACGAATCAGATGAATATAGAAGTATGTATCTGGATCGTTGTTAAGACCATTAATTCTTAAGCCTGTGTTGACGCCTAACTCAGCTACTAACAGAATTATATCTAATCTAATTAGATTTATTATCGACCCAAATGGATTATATTGCCACCTCAGCTGCAGTAATAACCCGTATTTTTTGTTTATTCGGTAACAGTATCTTGCTTGGAAGATTTCCAGCTCACTGTTCCGTTATTCAAATTGTGTAGTACCGTTTCTGACTTCTAGTCATTTTATCGGTTTAGGAAACTTGCAGTAGTGATCCCAGGCACTTCAAGTTCTCATTCTCTACAGATTAAAGCAACATCCTTAGTTCTCTAAGATACTAACGGATGTTCTTAACTTCAATCCAGTGACTATCACATGGATTGTCATGTTTGTGATGTTGGATAATATGACCCATAGCGTCACTATTTGTACAGATCATAGTGTTGTTGTACAAATTAACTATGTGACAAGGAATTGCACTCTCATCATTTGTGATTAGATCACCTTAGATATATAAATGAAGAGAGGTCCATATGATTAGTTCATGGATTGAGATGATATGAGACAGTATCAGTCCACAAAGGATTAATCATTAAATATCCCTACTCTCATCATTTGTGATTAGATCACCTTAGATATATAAATGAAGAGAGGTCCATATGATTAGTTCCTGGATTGAGATGATATGAGACACTATCAGTCCACGAAGGATTAATCATTAAATATCCCTAGTCGTAGTATTATCGAGACTGGACATCGATAATACGGAATAGGCTAGTATTGCACTTGTGCGCGTTGTGAGGGCACAACAGCATATTTCTCATATATTGGGTATTGGATACTCATGCAAGTGTGATAGGAGGTTGTGTTTCACCGATGGTACGGGAAACAGCTTCGCTCTGGATAGACCCCTCGGAATCCCATTGGTATTATGACTATGTGTCTATGGGAGTCCGAAATTAGGTAGGTGTATATGGTCTTAACCTGAGACTTACACCGCCAATGCTTACGACAATCAATATACTTTAGTTGAGGTCGTCCAGGGCTGTAACAGGTTCTGTGTACGCCAATGCTGGGTATATTGAGAATCGTAGAGTATTGGGTGTGATGTCAAGACGGAAGTATCACTCCAGTCATAGTGGAGATGATGTCACACAGGATACGATATTAGTGCTCTTAAGTGCTGGCCGGCCATCGGGATATTATGACAAGGTCATGTATGTTCGATTATAGAGACTAGTTACCAGACATCCAATATGTGCTTCGGACGGGGCAGACACTTATCCAGCCCCAGCCCTAGCACGTGACTATCTGATATTGGGCCAATATACACGATACTTGGTATACTACGCTTGATATAGATCTTAAATATTCTTAGATGAATATGACCGGAGAATTGGGTAGACTTCGTTCTTTGCTAGAAGCCGATCTTGTCTCGTAAATTGGTAGAACGTAGTACTTGGTACGTACGTGATTCAGATATTCCGACGACCGTATTTACTTCCAACGTATCCGGGGATCTCATGGGTCGCTTCCCAATAATCCACCGATGACGTATGACTCGCACTCTTAAATAATCTGGGATTATATAGAAGAGAGAAAATAATCTAGGATTAATTACGGAGATATTTTATCTAGGATAAAATATCGTCTAGAGAGAGATAACGATTAATTTGGAATTAATCGGTAAATTAATATATTCGATATATTAAATGAAATTAGATTTCGACGTGGAATTAAAATTAGATTTTAATTCGGGCGAACGAATTAATTTAGAATTAATTCGTTAGCAACATGAATAGTAAATTCGCTAGGCGTAATCATTTAATTGCGACCCAATGAAAAATTCGCTAATTGAGAATTAGCGAACCCGAGCCCGAGTGTGATTGCGAGCGCATTCATATTTCGAATACAAGATGCGGCAACGCAAGTTACATCAAGCGTCAAATCATTCGTCACATCAATCGTCAAATCAAATGTCACTTTGAGTGATGTGATTGATTGATTGAAAGACACACGTCACTTTATTAAAGTAAAATGAATAGTTGATGTGTGTGGTTGAAATAGTGAAAGTTGGTGGGAGTATTTACCATTTTATTTATTTGATTTATTATTTGGTAAATGCTCTTTGTATATTTTATGGAAAAATATATTAAACCTTTTTGGAAAGGTTTTACAACCAATTACACAACTAATACACAATATTCATCTCTCTCATTTTCTCTCCACACTCTCACGCCCAAACTGATTTTTCTTCACTGGTTTGGAACCATTTTGGAGTGAATAAAGGAGCAAAAAATTTGGTTTTTCATGGTGAAAATCCAAGTGCTAGCACACTACGAGACTGCGAAGGTGGTAGGGAGGTTCACCCATGAGGCGGGATCCGTTAGACGAAGCTCGGAGCTTGACGAAGGACCATCTTCACGCCCAAAACAGTGAGCAACATCACTGCAGTCACGCCCTTGGCAGTGGGGTTTTTTCAAGTTTTGTTGCTTGCCGCGTCTCTCAACCGATCGATGTGAGTATTCCGCTACCTCCGTTGATGTGTTCACACATGTATTTCATGTCTTGTTTAATCTTGGGACCTAGATAGATAAAACCTAACAATGGCATCAAGAGCTATAGGTTCAAGCATGAAAATGTAGGGCTTAAAATTGGGTATTTTGTATGAGCATGATTTTATAAAATTTAATGTTTTAAGCATGCTTAATATGTTATATTGAATATTGATTTGATCAATTTCACAAAATGTGATTGGATCAATTTTTCCCAAATTTGTGATGTTGGCCGAATGTAATGTGAATTTTGGGTTCTTGGAATTTTTTGATTTTGATTCATTGGATGATTTGGAATCATAAGGATAATATTAATTTGAAACTAATTGGATTGGATTTTGAATTGAACATAAAATCCCCAAATTATTTCACCTTGGCCGAATCTACTTTGCCCTTGAATGTCTTGGCATTTTGATTTTAGGACATTGGATGTATTGGAAATCATTTAGGATGTTGATTTAATGTCGATTGTGGGTTCGATTGGATTGAAACCAAATCGGATATGAAATCCTTCCTTGGCCGAGACCTTTAAAGCATGTAATGGGTTTGATTTTTTCATTTATGTGTTGGACATGTGATAATGATAATGAACATGATTAATGGGACTAATTTGATGTTTAGGAAATAATGATTGAGGGTGATTAATCATGTAATGCACTTTAGGTAATTAAATTGCGAAATGGATTGTGTGTAATTTTATGAATTAGGCATTTAAATTGGATTTGGGTTATTAAGTTGTAATTGGGCTTATTGGGCTTGATTTTATCAAGATGGGTTTAGGCCAAATGGATTGGATCCAATTGGGCCCAAAACCACTACCATAAAGCCCAAATGCAACTTATAAACCTTTAAAGTTTAATTGGGCCTAATTGCCTAAATTGATTTCTGGGCTTATGGGTTACTCCTTGATTGGGCTTTGGTTGCCGAAGCCCCCGCCTTAAAGAAATTAGTTAAAGCCCATTAGACTGAATTGAATTGACATTGGACGTTAATCAGGCTTTGAGTCCCGACGCGATTAAATTGGAATTTAAGTCGAAAAAGGTTTATTAAATAAAGTGTAATATTTATTTGGAATTGAATAGTGAATTAGTATTAATACATATTAAATTTGATTTAATGTTGTAGTTTAATTTAATTCATGAATTCGTACTTTGAGTACTTATTCGCAAAACGAGTTTGACTCGAGCAAAATCAATCGTTGTTTGAACATTGGATGATCACATAATTATCAGAGTAATTAATTTGATAGATGATTAGCATGATTGATGTAGTCATGTTTTGTGTGTGAATACGTGGTTGTGATGAATGATAATGTATACTCGGATGGATTAGTCAGGTGGGGGCAATTTTAGAGAAATTATGTAATAAATTCGATTTTTTAAATTGGACCTGCGTGTGTCAGCACCTTATCACCTCATTTCTCTTTGTATTCTCTTCTCACCTATTCCCCTCAATGTAAATGAGGTTTCTTTAGAAGTGTAGTGTGTAACGGGTAGAAGTAATACAAGTGCTAGCTTGAGTGAGGAAAGGGAGAGATTGATCTACGATCAATATGTTAAGTATCCATCCGCATATCATTATTATTTTATTTCATATGCGCTTTATTATGTATTTAGAATGCATGTTTAAGGGTGTATGATGATGAGACCTAAACAAAGATAATTAAATTGGTAGCCAATTTACACGCGAAAAACCCTCATCAAATATCATGCGTTTTCCTTCCATTGAGTGATTCTTACTCAAGATCCTAGATTGGCATGGGTTGTTGGCCAAAGTCAGCCCTTGTCCGTCGAAGATGTGTTTGAATCACGAGGCTTTGTTCCATATTGGTGTCTTGTCCAAGTTGTGGTTTGTTGGCCAAAGTCAAGACCACTTCTTGTCCAACGACATTAATTACCAAGCTTCCATGGTCAATAGGTCCGCGCTTGACTGGGATCATAGGTTTTTGTGCCAAAGCCAAGGCCTAGTTTATTCAGAGGAAAAAGGTTAGGGTATATATTAGATATATAGGCATATATAGATATGTTTCGGACTTGGATGTCCACCTACTGGATCTAGGAGTGGATAAGATCCAATTGATCTTCGAGATCTACCTAGTTAATTATCATATAATTTGTTGGCCAAAGTCAAGATTATGTGATATTTAACGGGATCCTAGCCCACTAGGAAACACGTTTCCCGTACCGAGTACTCGACAGAGGGTTAGAGGCTCGACGAAAAATAGTGGTAGGTAGAATTGAATTTGCGATATTCGTTCAATTACTCGCCATACGCGCTCATTCAAATTATTCGTCGTAATATTAAATGTTAGTTGGACTAATATTTAAATTGTTGTTTTTAATAAACAGTTGGACTGTATTATAGTTGATTATATTAATGGATTATATTAATCAATATTTTGAATTAATAATTTCAGTTTACAGTTGATTTTATAATTGGATTATAGTAATCAATGTAATTGAGGTTAATTAATTTGGATTATATTTGATTATATAGTTGGACTATTATAATCATTATAATATATATTACCACTAATCGTTGATTAAATAGTTGAACTATTGTAATCAAGATAAAATTGAAAAGTTGGATATTTAAAATATAATCTGGGATTAAAATATTTTAAATGATTTAATTTTCAGATTGGGAATAAATAATAGGTTACTTTATTTGATAAAATAACTTATTATACCTTAAGCCCAAAATTAAGCAAAATAAGTAGTAGAGCATAAAATATTTGGAAGATTTATGTGATGATGACTTTAGTGCTTAATTTAATATACTTGTCATAAATCTAATTTTAGATTTAAGAAGTATTAAAATTGCAATTTATAATTCTTGGAGAATTAATTGACTATTCTAGAGGAGATAAAGTCAAACTTTGCAATTGGGCATGTAGCACGAGGTGCACATCGTTTCGATATTCTAAAAACCAAGGCTTGGCCTAAGGTTCCTGAAAATTGGAAAGGATAATAGACATATCCCAAAGTGACTACCATTTGGATATGGCAGACACGAAGGAATTAAAGAAAGGGCAATGCTCTTACTTTAAAAATGATTGTCAAAGTTATGTTCACAACTAGTATTGAAATTAGATTTTAAATACTTAGGGTGGTACATAACATATATGTATTGATGTTCAGAATCTTTTGAGCAGGATACTGACTTCAAGCTGGATTGCTCTGCGAATCGGGGAAACGGGACGAAAGTCGATGTTTCGACCATAGATACCTAAGTTAGGAACTACCCTTGGGTGTGTACTTAAATTAGGAACTGTTATAATGTAACTAGTTTGACTAGAGACATTATCTCTATATCAGTGTTTAATCTGTTGCGGATAAAACCTTTATATTCTAGAACACTAAGTGTTTCATTATATAAAGATGATATTAAGATAAACACATTAGATGTGAATAACAGAATTTATATTTTGAATATAATTAAAATCTCAAAACATATAAAATGACAAATAAATAGCTCAAATTGATTTGATCAAGTAGAGACTTATTTGTGGCATTGTTGTCTAGGACACAATTAAACAAGACTCGTATATCCGCACTTTTGAAGAGTGGGTACTAGGACTGATTTGACAATTCAAATAAAGTCTACGAATCTAGTTTATTAGGTAAAGTACCTAAAACACTATTACTTGGTAATGGTGAAAATTCCATCGATCTGTTAGCCCTATTCATGGTGAAGTGAAGTAGTGGGCCATATCTAGCTAGGCTAGATGTGAACATGAATATTTCGTGACCTTAACAGATGTGGCATCACGTTATGTTATGTTTCTTTTGAAGAACATAGATCGGAAACTATTAGAGTTTCGACACGAAGTAGATAAATAGATCGACTATAGTATTATGCCGTCACGGTAAGACCGTAATGAAAATACTTAAGCAGTAAGTTTCAAATATACATGAAAGAGTACAGTATTCTTTCAGATGAGGACTCCTCCCGAGACACGTCAGTTTGACGGTGTGTCCAAACTAAAAACCGAAATTTGTTGGACATGATAAGGTTTATCACGAGTCGCTCTGAGCTATCATTTCCTTCAACAGGATATGTATTAAAGTGCAAAACTTATTTAGAATAAGGTTCCATGAAAAAAATTTTGACAGATATCATATAGGATATGAAAAGGAAAGAAACATGGTTTCTCATTCCTAATAATTTGGGTATGCCGGGCATAACGTTTGGATGATACCAAACTAAGGACCCAAATTGGATAAGTGTCATATATAGGTTATCCTAAGGGAAACCATAAGTATAGTACTTATAAATCTCACATGAGAACAATATGATTGTTTCTCACCATGCGGTTTTCCTAAGAGGAACACCGATATACAGTGGTCAGTGGGAGGATAGTGATACTCGATGAAAATCAGAGTAATATTATTCAAGGCACGAAGTCCTTAATGGAACACATATAGTTCATCAAGGATGAATCTATACCGTTAATCTTCGAATACACACGAACCGGGTAGATCGGAGAGAGAAACAGAAAACAACCTGGGGTATGGGTTTCTGATGTAACCTCTTAAAGATGTAAATCTTATTTAGGAATACTAACCGACTACGTACGAGGAAGTGATACAAGGTATCAACTCCCTATTATGGCAAAGTGCCATGAGTCCGAAATGGATACCATGTATAACAACTATGTTTGGATACTAGTTGTTGTACCGCAAGGCACTGTGCCTATTGGTACTGTAAATGTCTTCAAGGAAGACATACATGGATGGCAACATACCAACTTACAAAGCTAGGCTTTTGACGGAAAGGTATCGTTATCAACATTATGTTAATAACGATTCAACCTTTTATCTGTTGCCATGGTGAATCCATTTTGAAGATGCTTGTTGATACTGCATATTTCATTTATGAAATGCGTCAGTTAAAGATCAAAATCGCCTTCCTGAAAAGGAAACCTTTTGGAGGATGTTTTCAACATCCTGACGATTTTGTATAACCGACAAACAAGGTTTGCGGGTTATTCGATCCATGTTTGGATTGGAGCAAGCATAAGGTTCTTGGAACTGTCGTTTTGAAATAATCATAATGGTTTATGATTTGACTCAAAACGAAATGATTCTTGTGTATATAAGGAGGTTAGTGGGAGAGCACTGATAATGAAATTCCCATAAAGCAATTGGTGAAAGCTTGGCTTTCATAGAAATTCTCCGTAGAATTCTGGGGAGTAACAACCTTTATTCAAGGAATAAAGATCTACTGGGATAGATTTGGAGATGTTAACACTCTCTGGGAAATTGTACATTTAAAATGTACTTGATATGGTGTCTCATACGCTTCGAGCATATGGAATCACAGTCGGGTCAATCCAAGTGATAGTCACTGGATTGAAGTTAAGAACATCTGTTAGTATCTCAGAGAACTAAAGATGTTGTCTTAAACAATGGAGAATGAGAACTTGAAGTGACTGGGATCACTACTGTAAGTTTCCAAACAGTTAAATATTGCGGTACTATAAAGTTTGAATAACGGGACAGTGAGCTAGAAATCTTCCGAGCAAGATATTGTTGCCGAATAAACAACAAATGCGGATTATTACTGCGGCTGAGGCAGCAATAGAAGCCATTTGGGTCGATAATAAATCTAATTAGATTAGATATAGTTCTGTTAGCAGCTGAACTAGGCGTCAGCACAAGGCTAAAGAATTAAAGGTCTCATCGACGATCCAGATATATACTTCTATATTCATCTGATTCGTTCGGATCATACATCGTGGCGATGTGGTGATCGTATAAATCGCGTCAGACGATAATCATAAAAATCCGTTGAGGAAAACCTTTTCTCAGCAATTTGAGCGAACCGTACATAGTTCGGGTGTACGACACTTGAGTGACTGGCTATGTGCCAAGTGGGAGATTGTTGGATAATATGACCCATAGCGTCACTATTTGTACAGATCATAGTGTTGTTGTACAAATTAACTATGTGACAAGGAAATTGCACTCTCATCATTTGTGATTAGATCACCTTAGATATATAAATGAAGAGAGGTCCATATGATTAGTTCCTGGATTCAGATGATATGAGACAGTATCAGTCCACGAAGGATTAATCATTAAATATCCCTAGTCGTAGTATTATCGAGACTGGACATCGATAATGCGGAATAGGCTAGTATTGCACTTGTGCTCGTTGTGAGGGCAACACAGCATAGTTCTCATATATTTGGGTATTGGATACTCATGCAAGTGCGATAGGAGGTTGTGTTTCACCAATGTACGGGAAATAGCTGCGTTCTGGATAGACCCATCGGAATCCCATTGGTATTATGACTATGTGTCTATGGGAGTCCGAAATCAGGGTAGGTGTATATGGTCTTAACCTGAGACTTACACCGCTAATGCTTACGACAATCAATATACTTTAGTTGAGGTCGTCCAGGGCTGTAACAGGTTCTGTGTACGCCAATGCTGGGTATATTGAGAATCGTAGTGTATTGGGTGTGATGTCAAGATGGAAGTATCACTCCAGTCATAGTGGAGATGATGTCACGCAGGATACGGTATTAGTGCTCTTAAGTGCTGGCCGGCCATCGGGATATTATGACAAGGTCATGTATATCTGATTATAGAGACTAGTTACCAGACATCCGATATGTGCTTCGGACGGGGCAGACACTTATCCAGCCCCAGCCCTAGCACGTGACTATCCGATACTGGGCCAATATACACGATACTTGGTGTACTACGCTTGATATAGATCTTAAATATTCTTAGATGAATATGACCGGAGAATTGGGTAGACTTAGTGCTTTGCTAGAAGCCAATCTTGTCTCGTAAATCGGTAGAACGTAGTACTTGGTACGTACGTGATTCGAATACTCCGACGACCGTATTTACTTCCAACGTATCCGGGGATCTCATGGGTCACTTCCCAATAATCCACCGATGACGTATGACTCGCACTCTTAAATAATCTGGGATTATATAGAAGAGAGAGAAAATTAATCTAGGATTAATTACGGAGATATTTTATCTAGGATAAAATATGGTCTAGAGAGAGATAACGATTAATTTGGAATTAATCGGTAAATTAATATATTCGATATATTAAATGAAATTAGATTTCGACGCGGAATTAAAATTAGATTTTAATTCGGGCGAACGAATTAATTTAGAATTCATTCGTTAGCGACATGAATAGTGAATTCGCTAGGCGTAATCATTTAATTACGACGCAACGGAAAATTCGCTAATTGAGAATTAGCGAACCCGAGCCCGACTGTGATTGCGAGCGCATTCATATTTCAAATACAAGTTCGGCAACGCAAGTCACATCAAGCGTCAAATCATTCGTCAAATCAAATGTCACTTTGAGTGATGTGATTGATTGATTGAAAGACACACATCACTTTATTAAAGTAAAATGAATAGTTGATGTGTGTGTTTGAAATAGTGAAAGTTGTGGGAGTATTTACCATTTTATTTATTTGATTTATTATTTGGTAAATGCTTTTTGTATTTTATGAAAAATATATAAACTTTTTGGAAAAGGTTTTACCAACAAATTACACAACTAATACACAATATTCATCTCTCTCCTTTTCTCTCCACACTCTCACGCCCAAACTGATTTTTCTTCACTGGTTTGGAACCATTTTGGCGTGAATAAAGAGAAGTAAAAAGTTGGTTTTTCATGGTGAAAATCCAAGTGCTAGCATACTACGAGACTTGCGAAGGTGGTAGGGAGGTACACCAATGAGGCGGGATCCGTTCGACGAAGCTTGGAGCTTGATGAAGGACCATCTTAACGCCCAAAACAGTGAACAACATAACTGCAGTTCACGCCCTTGGCAGTGGGGTTTTTCAAGTTTTGTTGCTTGCCGCGTCTCTCAACCGATCGATGTGAGTATTCCGCTACCTTCGTTGATGTGTTCACACATGTATTTCATGTCTTGTTTGATCTTGGGACCTAGATAAAACCTAATATGTGAATCCATATGCTCAAAGCGTATGAGACACCAGGTCGTGTATATTTTCAATGTACGAGTTCTCGGAGAGTTTTAATAACTTAATCTATCCCAGTAGATCTTTATTCCTTGAATAAAGGTTGTTTCTCCCAAGAATTCCACGGAGAATTTTCTCGAAGCCAAGCTTTCACCGATTATTATTTTGGGAATATTATTTCCAAGAAATGACATATATTATCATTATTGTATAGGACAACCACTATCAGTGCGCTCCCGCTAACCCTCTTATATACACAAGAATCATTTTCGTTTTTGAATTAAATCATAAACTATTATGATTACATCAAAGCGATAATTCCAAGAACTCAATACTTTCTTCAATCCAAACATGGATCGAATAACCTGAAAACCTTGTTTGCTAGTTTTGATACGACAAAACCGACAGGATGTTGTAAACATCCTCCAAAAGGTTTCCTTTTCAGAAAAGTGATTTTCCCGTAAAGCTGACATATTTCATAAATGAAACATGCAGCTTCCGCAAGCATTATCCAAATGGATTTACCGTGGCAACATGTAAAAGGTTGAATCGTAATTAACACAATGTTGATAATGATACCTTTCCGCTAAAAGCCTAGCTTTATACGTTGGTATGTTGCCTTCCATGTATGTCTTCCTTGAAGACTTATATAGTACCAATAGGCACAATGCCTTGCGGTACAACAACTAGTATGCAAAATTGTTGATATATATGGAATCCATTTCGGATTTATGACACTTTGTCATAAAAGGGAGTCGAAATCTTGTATCACTTCCTCATACGTACTCAGTTGGTATACCTCAACAAGATAGACATCTTTATGATGTGAGATCAGAAACCCAAACCCCAGTTTGTTTTCTGACTCTCTCCGAACTACGTGGTTCTTGTGTATTCGAAGATTAATGTTATAGTTTCATCCTTGATGAACTATATATGTTCCATTAGGATTCGATGCTTGGAATAGTATTACTCCGATTTTCATCTAGTTTTACTATCCTCCCACTTACTACTGCATATCGGTATTCCTCTTAGGAAAACCGCATGGGGAGCAACAATCTAATTTTTGTCTTGCGAGTTGTATAAGTACTATACTTATGTATCACTAGAATAGCCTACAATTGGCACTTATCCAATTGGGTTTTAGTTTGGTATCATCCAAACATATGACTAGCATTCCCAAATTATTCAGGAATGAGAAACCTGGTTTCTTTCCTGTCATATCTAATATGAAATCTGTCAAACAAATTTTATGGAACCTTATGCTAAATAAGTTCTGCACTGTTTATGCGTATCCGTTGAAGGAAATGGTAGCTCAGAGCGACTCATGATTAACCTGATCATGTCCAACAAAATTCGCTTCATCATATTCGGACACACCGTCAAACTGACGTGTTCCGGGAAGAGTCCTCATTGAAAGAATACTATACTCTTTCAAGTATATAAGAAACTTATTGCATAAATATTTTCCATTACGGTCTTACCGTGACGGTTTAATACTTTAGCCGATCTGTTTGTCTATTTCGTGTCGAAACTTTAAAAGTTTCTGATTAGTGTTCTTCAAAAGAAACACATAACCATAACACGATGCTACATTTGTAAAGGTCACGTAATATTCATATCCACCTCTAGCCTAGATAGACATGGGCCCACTTGCTTCACTATGAACTAGGGCTAACAGATCAGTGGCATTTACACTTTTACCAAGTAAATAGTGTTTTAGGCACTTTGCCCAATAAACTAGATTCGTAGACTTTATTTGAATAGGATCAAATCAGTCCTAGTATCAACTCTTCAAAAGTGTGGATATACGATTCTTTTTTAATTGTGTCCCAGACAATAATGCCACAATAGTTTCTTCTGATCAAATTAGTTTGAGCTATTTGTTTGTCATGTTATACGTTTGAGATTTATTTATATTCAAAATATAAATGCTGTTATTCACATCTAATGTGTTTATCTCAATATCATCTTTATATAATAAAACACTTTAGTGTTCTAGAATATAAAGGTTCACCCGCAGCGGGTTAAACACTGATATAGAGATAATGTTTCTAGTCAAACTAGTTATATTATAACAGTTTCCAAATTTAGGTACACACCGAGGGTAGTTCCTAAATTTAGGTATCTACGGTTAAAACAGCGACTTTCGTCCCGTTTCCAATTCGCAGATCAATCTCTATTGAAGTCAATATCTTGTTCAAAACAGATTCTGAACATCAATATATATATTTATGTATCACACTAAGTATTTAAAATCCAATTTCAATACTAGTAGTGAACATAATATGACAAACATATTTGAAGTCAGAGCCTTACTCTTCTTCAATTCCTTCATGTCTGCTTTGTCCAAACAGCAGTCACGCTTCCCCGATCCCGTTTTCCACATTTAAGGAGACATTTTGGGATATGTCCTTTATCTTCCCAGAAGATTATAATGATTTTGCCTTTTCCATTTTTCACATTCCAGAAGCCTTTGGCCAAGCCTCGGGTTTCTAGAATATGGAAGTAAGGTGTGCCTTGCGCTACTTGCCTATTGCAAAGTTTGACTTTGTCTCCTAGAGAATAGTCATTAACCCTCCAAGAGTTATTAATTGCAATTTAGTACTTCTAAGATCTAAAATAGATCTATGAAAATCCTTTAATTTCATTATCATACTTTAAGGATCTAATTCTTAGTTCTGATTAAGAAATTAAGGAGTCTATTGCGACAAGCTTAATGGATTAAGCACTTAAGTTATCATCACATGAATTTTCCAAAGATTATGCTCTACTATTTGCTTAACTCCGGACTTAGGCCTAATATGTTATTTTATCAAATAAAGTAACTTATTAGTTTTTTCAGGTCCATCCTGAATTTTTTTTTTTCATTTTGAAAATTAAACCATTTAAATACATTTTCCTTAGGATTATGTTTTAAATATCAATCTTTCAATTTTATCTTGATTTATATAGTCCAACTATTTAATCAACAATTTAGGTACTATTATTATAATGATTACAATAGTCCAACTATTTAATCAACTATAATTTAATAGATTAAAATCAATTATATTGATTACTATAATCCAATTATAAAATCAACTATAAATGAATAGTTTGAATATAGTCCAACTATTTATTAAAACAACAATTTAAATATTAGTCCAACTAACATTTAATTTATTTGACGAATGATATTTGTTTGAGCGCGTATTGCAAGTAATTAAACGAATATTGCAAATACAATTCTTGCCTCCCACTATTTTTCGGCGAGCCTCTAATCTTATGTCGAGTACTCGGGAAACCGTGTTTCCTAGTGGGTTAGGATCCCGTTAAATATCACACAATCTTGACTTTGGCCAACAAATTGTATGATAATTAACTAGGTAGATCTCTAATATCAATTGGATCCAATCCAATTCCTAGATCCGGTAGGGGGACATCCAAGTCCGAAACGTATATCTTATACATGCCAATACATCCAATGTATTACCTAACCTTTTTCCTCTAACCAACTAAGCCTTGGCTTTGGCACAACAAACTTAGTGATCCCATTTAAGCGCGACCTATTGACCATGGAAAGCTTCGTAATCAATGTCGATGGACAAAAAGTGGTCTTGAGATTGGCCAACAAACCACAACTTGGACAAGACACCAATATGGAACAAAGCCTTTGTGATTCAAACTCATCCTCGACGGACAAAGGCCTTGACTTTGGCCAACAAGCCAATGCCAGTCTCGGATCTTGAGTGAGAATCACTCAATGGAAGGAAAAACGCATAATATTTTGCGAGGGTTTTTCGAGTGCAAATTGGCAACCAATTTATTATCTTTGTTAAGGTCTCTGTTGGTTTCTATAATTAGTCCCAAGGAAAGATTAAGCAATAGAAATACAATAAACATACATGCAAAGCTTGAACGATGGCGGAAACATACTTACAAATCTTTGTGACGAAAATGGTGAAGAGGATCCTTGAGCCTCCAAGGTTGAAGTTCGGCCAAGCAAGAAGATGGAGAGAAGCTTCAAATCTTTAAGTATTCCAAGCTCCAAATGTGTTTCCCTATCACCTCTTTTGATCCTTGTTTGTGCTAGCAAAATTGGAGAATGAAAAAACAATTTTCTGCCTTTTGTTTTGAAGCTCACGGCGTGAGCAAAGGAGAAGGAAGAGGAGTGTCCACTTTTCAATTTTTGTTCTCTCTTGTTTCCAAAACCGTGAGAGACAAAGGAAAAATAAAAGTGATATGATATCTAATACCAATTGAATTTTTTAATGCAAAAATCCTTCAAAAACCGTGAAGGTTTTCCCTCCAAAAGAAATTCATCATTAGCCATCATTACTTCACTTTGAGATTAGAGACAATGTATCATCCCTTAAAGGTGACTAGATACATCCACCATCTATTCGTATTAAGTAATGAGATATCGTGATGTGATTTGCGGATACCACTCGATTCAAAATACGAATGTGTCCGCAAACACTTTCGGGCTCGGTTTCGTTAATTCCGAATTAACGAATTTCCGTCGCGACGTGAATTAAATAATTACGCCTTGCGGAATTACTATTCAGTTCGCTAATGAATTAATTCTAAATTAATTCGTTGCCCGAATTAA